>JAFJMP010000167.1:0-32000 GCA_029692085.1 Gymnothorax javanicus | reverse complement strand
GTTGAGATGAATTGCTGTTGTGTTGTGATGAATTGCTGTTGTGTTGTGTGAATTGCTGTTGCGTTGTGATGAATTGCTGTTCTGATTAATTGCTGCTGTGTTTTGATGAATTGCTGTTGCGTTGTGATGAATTGCTGTTGTGTTGTGTATGAATTGCTGGTGAATTACTGTTGTGATGTGAATTGCTGGTGTGTTGTGATGAATTGCTGTTGTGTTGTGATGAATTGCTGTTGTGTTGTGATGAATTGCTGTTGCGTTGTGATGAATTGCTGTTGGTGGTGCTTTTTGAATTGCTGTTGTTGTGTGATGAATTGCTGTTGTGTTGTGATGAATTGCTGTTGCATTGTGATGAATTGCTGTTCAGTTGTGATGAATTGCTGGTGTTTTGTGATGAATTGCTGTTGTGTTGTGATTAATTGCTGTTGTGTTTTGCGAATTTCTGTTGCGTTGTGATGAATTGCTGTTCAGTTGTGATGAATTGCTGGTGTGTTGTGATGAATTGCTGTCGTGTTGTGGTGAATTGCTGTTCAGTTGTGATGAATTGCTGGTGTGTTGTGATGAATTGCTGTTGCATTGTGATGAATTGCTGTTGTGTTGTGATGTTTTGCTGTAGTGTTGTGATGAATTGCTGGTGTGTTGTGATGAATTGCTGTTGTGTTGTGATCAATTGCTGTTGTGTTGTGATGAATTGCTGTTTTGTTGTGATGAATTGCTGTTGCGTTGTGATGAATTGCTGTTGTGTTCTGATGAATTGCTGTTGTGTTGTGATGAATTGCTGTTGCGTTGTGATGAATTGCTCGTGTGATGTGTGAATTGCTGATGCATTGTGATGAATTGCTGTTGTGTTGTGATGAATTGCTGGTGTGTTGTGATGAATTGCTGTTGTGTTGTGATGAATTGCTGCTGTGATGTGTGAATTGCTGTTGCGTTGTGATGAATTACTGTTGTCACGTGGTGAATTGCTGATGCGCTGTGGTGAATTGCTGTTGGGTTGTGATGAATTGCTGTTTCGTTGTGATGAATTGCTGGTGTGTAGTGTTGAATTGCTGCTGTGTTGTGATGAATTGCTGGTGTGTTGTTTGAATTGCTGTTGCATTTTGATGAATTTCTGTTCAGTTGTGATGAATTGCTGATGTGGTGTGATGAATTTCTGGTGTGTTGTGATGAATTGCTATAGCGTTGTGATGAATTTTTCGTTGTGTTGTGATGAATTGCTGGTGTGTTGTGATGAATAGCTGTTCTGTTGTGATGAATAGCTGTTCTGTTGTGATGAATTACTGGTGTGTTGTGATGAATTGTTGTTGCATTGTGATGAATTGCTGTTCAGTTGTGATGAATTTCTGGTGTGTTGTGATGAATTGCTATTGTATTGAGATGAATTGCCTTTGTGTTGTGATGAATTGCTGGTGTGTTGTGATGAATTACTATTACATTGTGATGAATTGCTGTTGAGTTGTGATGAATTGCTGGTGTGTTGTGATGAATTGCTTTTGTGTTGTGATGAATTGATGGTGTGTTGTGATGAATTGCTATTACATTGTGATGAATTGCTGTTGAGTTGTGATGAATTGCTGGTGTGTTGTGATGAATTGCTGGTTTATTGTGATGAATAGCTGTTGTGTAGTGATGAATTGCTGGTGTGTTGTGATTAATTGCTGTTGCTTTGTGTGAATTGCTATTGCGTTGTAATGAATTGCTGTTGTGTTGTGATGAATTGCTGGTGTGTTGTGATGAATTGCTGTTGCATTGTGATGAATTGCTGTTGAGTTGTGATGAATTGCTGGTGTGTTGTGATGAATTGCTGTTGTTTTGTGATGAATTGCTGGTGTGTTGTGATGAATTGCTGTTGTGTAGTGTGAATTGCTGTTGCGTTGTGATGAATTGCTGTTCAGTTGTGATGAATTGCTTTTGTGTTGTGATGCATTGCTGGTTTGTTGTGATGAATTGCTGTTGTGTTGTGATAAATTACTGTTGTGTTGTGATGAATTGCTGGTGCGCTTTGATGATTTGCTGTTGTGATTTGTGAATTGCTGTTGTGTTGTGATGAATTGCTATTGCTTTGTGATGAATTGCCATTGTGTTGTGATGAATGGCTGGTTTATTGTGATGAATAGCTGTTGTGTTGTGATGAATTGCTGGTGTGTTGTGAGAATTGCTGTTGCGTTGTGATGAATTGCTGTTGTGTTGTGATGAATTGCCGTTGTGTTGTGATGAATTGCTGGTGTGTTGTGATGAATTGCTGTTGTGTTGTGATGAATTGCTGTTGTGTTGTGATGAATTGCTGGTGTGTTGTGATGAATTGCTGTTGTGTTTTGTGAATTGCTGTTGTGTTGTGATGAATTGCTATTGCTTTGTGATGAATTGCCATTGTGTTGTGATGAATTGCTGGTTGATTGTGATGCATAGCTATTGTGTTGTGATATATTGCTGGTGTGTTGGGATGAATTGCTGTTGCATTGTGTGAATTGCTATTGCGTTGTGATGAATTGCTGTTGTGTTGTGATGAATTGCTGGTGTGTTATGATGAATTGCTATTGCATTGTGATGAATTGCCGTTGTATTGTGATTAATTGCTGGTGTGTTGTGATGAATTGCTGTTGTGTTGGATGAATTGCTGTTGTGTTGTGATATATTGCTGGTGTGTTTTGATGAATTGCTGTTGTGTTGTGTGAATTGCTGTTGTGTTGTGATGAATTGCTTTTGTATTGTGATGAATTACTGTTGTGTTGTTCTGAATTGCTGGTGAGTTGTGATGTATTTCTGGCGTATTTTGATGAATTTCTGTTGCGTTGAGATGAATTGCTGTTCAGTTGAGATGAATAGCTTTTGTGTTGTGATGCATTGCTGATGTGTTGTGATGAATTGCTGATTTGTTGTGATAAATTACTGTTGTGTTGTGATGAATTGCTGGTGCGCTGTGATGAATTGCTGTTGTGTTGTGATGAATTGCTGGTGTGTTGTGATGAATTGCTGTTGCGTTGTGTGAATGAATTGCGTTGTGATGAATTGCTGGTGCGTTGTGATGAATTGCTGTTGTGTTGTGATGAATTGCTGTTGTGTTGTGATGAATTGCTGGTGTGTTGTGATGAATAGCTGTTGTGTTGTGATGAATTGCTCGTGTTTTGTGATGAATTGCTGTTGTGTTGTGTGAAATGCTGTTGCATTGTGATGAATTGCTGTTTTGTTGTGATGAATTGCTGGTGTGTTGTGATGAATTGCTGTTGAATTGTGATGAATTGCCGTTGTGTTGTGATGAATTGCTGGTGTGTTATGATGAATTGCTGGTGTGTTGTGATGAATTGCTGTCATGTTGTGATGAATTGTTGTTCAGTTGTGATGAATTGCTGATGTGTTGTGATGAATTGCTGGTGTGTTGTGATGAATTGCTGTTATGTTGTGATGAATTGCTGGTATGTTCTGATGAATTGCTGTTGTGTTGTGATGAATTGCTGTTGTGTTGTGATGAATTGCTATTGCGTTGTGATGAATTGCTGTTGTGTTCTGATTAATTGCTGGTGTGTTGTGATGAATTGCTGTTGCGTTGTGATGAATTGCTGTTGTGATGTGTATTGCTCTTGCGTTGTGATGAATTACTGTTGTGTTGTGAATTGCTGGTGTGCTGTGGAGAATTGCTGTTGTGTTGTGATGAATTGCTGTTGTGTTGTGATGAATTGCTGGTGTGTTGTTATGAATAGCTGTTGTGTTGTGATGAATTGCTCGTGTTTTTTGATGAATTGATGTTGCGTTGTGTGAAATTCTGTTGCATTGTGATGAATTGCTGTTTAGTTGTGATGAATTGCTGGTGTGTTGTGATGAATTGCTGTTGAATTGTGATGAATTGCTGTTGTGTTGTGATGAATTGCTGGTGTGTTATGATGAATTGCTGGTGTGTTGTGATGAATTGCTGTCATGTTGTGATGAATTGTTGTTCAGTTGTGATGAATTGCTGATGTGTTGTGATGAATTGCTGGTGTGTTGTGATGAATTGCTGTTGTGTTGTGATGAATTGCTGGTGTGTTCTGATGAATTGCTGTTGTGTTGTGATGAATTGCTGTTGTGTTGTGATGAATTGCTATTGCGTTGTGATGAATTGCCGTTGTGTTGTGATGAATTGCTGGTGTGTTTTGATGAATACTGTCGTGTTGCGATGAATTGCTGTTGCGTTGTGATGAATTGCTGTTGTGATGTGAATTGCTGTTGTGTTGATGAATTACTGTTGTGTTGTGAATTGCTGGTGTGCTGTGGAGAATTGCTGTTGTGATGAATTGCTGTTCCGTTGTGATGAATTGTTGTTGCTGTTGTGAATTGCTGGTGCGCTGTGTTGAATTGCTGTTGTTTGTGATGAATTACTGGTGTGTTGTGATGAATTGCTGTTGCATTGTGATGAATTGCTGTTGTGTTGTCATGTTTTGCTGTTGTGTTGTGATGAATTGTTGGTACGTTGTGATGAATTTCTGTTGTGTTGTGATCAATTGCTGTTGTGTTGTGATGAATTGCTGTTGTGTTGTGTGATTTGCTATTGCGTTGTGATGAATAGCCTTTGTGTTCTGATGAATTGCTGTTGTGTTGTGATGAATTGCTGTTGCCTTGTGATGAATTGCTGGTGTGATGTTTGAATTGCTGTTGCGTTGTGATGAATTACTGTTGTGTTGTTTTGAATTGCTGATGCGTTGTGATGAATTGCTGTTGCGTTGTGATGAATTGCTGGTGCGCTGTGATGAATTGCTGTTGTGTTGTGATGAATTGCTGCTGTGATGTGTGAATTGCTGTTGCGTTGTGATGAATTGCTGTTGCGTTGTGATGAATTGCTGTTGCTTTGTGATGAATTGCTGGTGCGTTGTGATGAATTGCTGTTGTGTTGTGATGAATTGCTGGTGTGATGTTTGAAATGCTGTTGCATTTTGATGAATTTCTATTCAGTTGTGATAAATTGCTGATGTGTTGTGTTGAATTGCTGTTGTGTTGTGATGAATTGCTGTTGCGTTGTGATGAACTGCTTCTGTGTTGTGATGAATTGCTGTTGTGTTGTGATGAATTGCTGTTGCGTTGTGATGAATTGCTGGTGTGTTGTGATGAATTGATGTTTTTGTTGTGATGAATTGCTGTTGTGTTGTGATGAATTCCTGGTGTGTTGTGATGAATTACTGGTGTCTTGTGATGAATTGCTGTTGTGTTGTGATGAATTGCTGTTGTGTTGTGATGAATTGCTGTAGTGTTGTGATGAATTGCTGTTGCGTTGTGATGAATTGCTGGTGTGTTGTGATGAATTGCTGTCGTGTTGTGATGAATTGCTAGTTTGTTGTGATGAATTGCTGTTGTGTTGTGATGAATTGCTGTTGTGTTGTGATGAATTGCTGTTGCTTTGTGATGAATTGCCGTTCTGTTGTGATGAATTGCTGGTGTGTTGTGATGAATTGCTGTTGCATTGTGATGAATTGCTGTTCAGTTGTGATGAATTGCTGTTGTGTTGTGATGAATTGCTATTGTATTGTGATGAATTGCTGTTGTGTTGTGATGAATTGCTGGTGTGTTGTGATGAATTGCTATTGCATTGTGATGAATTGCCGTTGTGTTGTGATGAATTGCTGGTGTGTTGTGATGAATTGCTGTTGTGTTGTGATGAATTGCTGGTGTGTTGTGATGAATTGCTGTTGTGTTGTGATGAATTGCTGTTGTGTTGTGATGAATTGCTTTTGTATTGTGATGAATTGCTGTTGAGTTGTGTGAATTGCTGTTGCATTGTGATGAATTGCTGTTGTGTTGTGATGAATTGCTGGTGTGTTGTGATGAATTGCTGTTGTGTTGTGATAAATTACTGTTGTGTTGTGATGAATTGCTGGTGCGTGTGATGAATTGCTGTTGTTTTGTGATGAATTGCTGTTGTATTGTGAAGAATTGCTATTGCTTTGTGATAAATTGCCATTGTGTTGTGATGAATTGCTGGTTTATTGTGATGAATAGCTGTTGTGTTGTGATGAATTGCTGGTGTGTTGTGATGAATTGCTGTTGCGTTGTGATGAATTGCTGTTTTGATGAATTGCCGTTGTGTTGTGATGAATTGCTGGTGTGTTGTGATGAATTGCTGTTGCATTGTGATGAATTGCCTTTGTATTGTGATGAATTGCTGGTGTGTTTTGATGAATTGCTGTTGTGTTGTGATGAATTGCTGGTCCGCTGTGATGAATTGCTGTTGTGTTGTGTGAATTGCTGTTGTGTTGTGAAGAATTGCTATTGCTTTGTGATGAATTGCCGTTGTGTTGTGTTGAATTGCTGATGTGTTGTTATGAATAGCTGTTGTGTTGTGATGAATTGCTGGTGTGTTTTGATGAATTGCTGTTGCGTTGTGTGAAATGCTGTTGCATTGTGATGAATTGCTGTTGTGTTGTGATGAATTGCTGTTGTGTTGTGATGAATTGCTATTGCATTGTGATGAATTGCTGTTGTGTTCTGATTAATTGCTGGTGTGTTGTGATGAATTGCTGTTGCGTTGTGATGAATTGCTGGTGCGTTGTCTTGAATTGCTGTTGTGTTGTGATGAATTGCTGGTGTGTTGTGTGAATTGCTGTTGCATTGTGATGAATTGCTTTTCAGTTGTGATGAATTGCTGGTGTTTTGTGATGAATTGCTGTTGTGTTGTGATTAATTGCTGTTGCGTTTTGCGAATTTCTGTTGCATTGTGATGAATTGCTGTTGTGTTGTGATGAATTGCTGGTGTGTTGTGATGAATTGCTGGTGTGTTGTGATGAATTGCTGTTGTGTTGTGATGAATTGCTGTTGTGTTGTGATGAATTGCTGTTTGGTTTGTGATGAATTGCTGTTGTGTTGTGTGAATTGCTGTTGTGTTGTGATGAATTGCTGGTGTGATGTGATGAATTGCTGTTGCGTTGTGATGAATTGCTGTTGTGTTGTGATGAATTGCTGTTGCGTTGTGATGAATTGCTGTTGCGTTTTGATGAATTGCTGTTCAGTTGTGTTGAATAGCTTTTGTGTTGTGATGCATTGCTGATGTGTTGTGATGAATTGCTGTTGTGTTGTGATAAATTACTGTTGTGTTGTGATGAATTGCTGGTGCGCTGTGATGAATTGCTGTTGTTTTGTGTGAATTGCAGTTGTATTGTGAAGAATTGCTATTGCTTTGTGATAAATTGCCATTGTGTTGTGATGAATTGCTGGTTCATTGTGATGAATAGCTGTTGTGTTGTGATGAAATGCTGGTGAGTTGTGATGAATTGCTGTTGCGTTGTGTGAATTGCTATTGCGTTTGATGAATTGCCGTTGTGTTGTGATGAATTGCTGGAGTGTTGTGATGAATTGCTATTGCATTGTGATGAATTTCCTTTGTATTGTGAGGAATTGCTGGTGTGTTTTGATGAATTGCTGTCGTGTTGTGATGAATTGCTGGTCCGCTGTGATGAATTGCTGTTGTGTTGTGTGAATTGCTGTTGTGTTGTGAAGAATTGCTATTGCATTGTGATGAATTGCTGTTGTGTTGTGTAGAATTGCTGGTGTGTTGTTATGAATAGCTGGTGTGTTGTGATGAATTGCTCGTGTGTTTTGATGAATTGCTGTTGCGTTGTGTGAAATGCTGTTGCATTGTGATGAATTGCTGTCTAGTTGTGATGAATAGCTGGTGTGTTGTGATGAATTGCTATTGCATTGTGATGAATTGCCGTTGTGTTGTGATGAATTGCTGGTGTGTTGTGATGAATTGCTGTCGTGTTGTGATGAATTGCTGTTGTGTTGTGATGAATTGCTGGTATGTTGTGATGAATTGCTGTTGTGTTGTGATGAATTGCTGTTGTGTTGTGATGAATTGCTGTTGCATTGTGATGAATTGCTGTTGTGTTGTGATGAATTGCTGGTGTGTTGTGATGAATTGCTGTTGCGTTGTGATGAATTGCTGGTGCGCTGTCTTGAATTGCTGTTGTGTTGTGATGAATTGCTGGTGTGTTGTGATGAATTGCTGTTGCATTGTGATGAATTGCTTTTGTGTTGTGATGAATTGCTGGTGTTTTGTGATGAATTGCTGTTGTGTTGTGATTAATTGCTGTTGCGTTTTGTTGTGATGAATTGCTGTTGTGTTGTGATGAATTGCTGGTGTGTTGTGATGAATTGCTGTTGTGTTGTGATGAATTGCTGTTGTGTTGTGATGAATTGCTGTTGGCTTGTGATGAATTGCTGTTGTGTTGTGATGAATTGCTGATGTGTTGTGATGAATTGCTGCTGTGATGTGTGAAATGCTGTTGCGTTGTGATGAATTGCTGTTGTGTTGTGATGAATTGCTGGTGCGTTGTGTTGAATTGCTGTTGTGTTGTGATGAATTGCTGGTGTGATGTTTGAATTGCTGTTGTGTTTTGATGAATTGCTATTCAGTTGTGATAAATTGCTGATGTGTTGTGTTGAATTGCTGTTGTGTTGTGATGAATTGCTGTTGCGTTGTGATGAATTGCTTCTGTGTTGTGATGAATTGCTGGTGTGTTGTGATGAATTGCTGTTGTGTTGTGATGAATTGCTGTTGCGTTGTGATGAACTGATGGTGTGTTGTGATGAATTGATGTTTTTGTTGTGATGAATTGCTGTTGCGTTGTGATGAATTGCTGGTGTGTTGTGATGAATTGCTGGTGTGTTGTGATGAATTGCTGTTGTGTTGTAATGAATTGCTGTTGTGTTGTGATGAATTGCTGTTGTGTTGTGTGAATTGCTGTTGCGTTGTGATGAACTGCTTCTGTGTTGTGATGAATTGCTGGTGTGTTGTGATGAATTGCTATTGCGTTGTGATGAATTGCTGTTGTATTGTGATGAATTTCTGGTGTGTTGTGATGAATTGCTGTCGTGTTGTGATGAATTGCTAGTTTGTTGTGATGAATTGCTGTTGCGTTGTGTGAATTGCTGGTGTTTTGTGATGAATAGCTGTTCTGTTGTGATGAATTACTGGTGTGTTGTGATGAATTGCTGGTGTTTTGTGATGAATTGCTGTTGCATTGTGATGAATTGCTGTTCAGTTGTGATGAATTGCTGGTGTGTTGTGATGAATTGCTGTTGTATTGTGATGAATTGCTTTTGTGTTGTGATGAATTGCTGGTGTGTTGTGATGAATTGCTATTACATTGTGATGAATTGCCGTTGAATTGTGATGAATTGCTGGTGTGTTGTGATGAATTGCTGTTGTGTTGTGATGAATTGCTAGTGTGTTGTGATGAATTGCTGTTGTGTTGTGATGAATTGCTTTTGTATTGTGATGAATTGCTGTTGTGTTGTGATGAATTGTTGTTGCATTGTGATGAATTGCTGTTGTGTTGTGATGAATTGCTGGTGTGTTGTGATGAATTGCTGTTGCATTGTGATGAATTGCCGTTTTATTGTGATGAATTGCTGGTGTGTTGAGATGAATTGCTGTTGTGTTGTGATGAATTGCTGTTGTGTTGTGATGAATTGCTGGTGTGTTGTGATGAATTGCTGTTGTGTTGTGATGAATTGCTGGTGTGTTGTGATGAATTGCTGTTGTGTTGTGATGAATTGCTGTTGTGTTGTGATGAATTGCTGGAGTGTTGTGATGAATTGCTGTTGTGTTGTGTGAATTACTGTTTTGTTGTGATGAATTGCTATTGCTTTTTGATGAATTGCCATTGTGTTGTGATGAATTGCTGGTGTGTTGTGATGTATTTCTGGTGTATTTTGATGAATTGCTGTTGCGTTTTGATGAATTGCTGTTCAGTTGTGATGAATAGCTTTTGTATTGTGATGCATTGCTGATGTGTTGTGATGAATTGCTGTTGTGTTGTGATAAATTACTGTTTTGTTGTGATGAATTGCTGGTGCGCTGTGATGAATTGCTGTTGTGTTGTGTGAATTGCTGTTGTATTGTGATGAATTGCTGTTGCTTTGTGATGAATTGCCATTGTGTTGTGATGAATTGCTGGTTTATTGTGATGAATAGCTGTTGTGTTGTGATGAATTGCTGGTGTGTTGTGATGAATAACTGTTGCGTTGTGTGAATTGCTATTGCGTTTTGATGAATTGCCGTTGTATTGTGATGAATTGCTGGTGGGTTGTGATGAATTGCTATTGCATTGTGATGAATTGCCTTTGTATTGTGAGGAATTGCTGATGTGTTTTGATGTATTGCTGTCGTGTTGTGATGAATTGCTGGTGTGTTGTGATGAATTGCTGTTGCGTTTTGTGAATAGCTGTTGCGTTGTGATGAATTGCTGGTGTGCTTTGATGATTTGCTGTTTTGTTGTCTGAATTGCTGTTGGGTTGTGATGAATTGCTGTTGCTTTGTGATCAATTGCCATTGTGTTGTGATGAATGACTGGTTTATTGTGATAAATAGCTGTTGTTTTGTGAAGAATTGCTGGTGTGTTGTGATGAATTGCTGTTGCGTTGTGTGAATTGCTATTGCGTTGTGATGAATTGCCGTGTGTTGTGATGAATTGCTGGTGTGTTGTGATGAATTGCTGGTGCATTTTGATGAATTGCCGTTGTATTGTGATGAATTGCTGGTGTGTTGTGATGAATTGCTGTCGTGTTGTGATGAATTGCTGTTGTGTTGTGATGAATTGCTGGTATGTTGTGATGAATTGCTGTTGTGTTGTGATGAATTGCTGTTGTGTTGTGTGAATTGCTATTGCATTGTGATGAATTGCCGTTGTGTTCTGATGAAATTGCTGGTGTGTTGTGATGAATTGCTGTTGTGTTGTGATGAATTGCTGGTGCCGTCTGTCTTGAATTGCTGTGTGTTGTGATGAATTGCTGGTGTGTTGTGTGAATTGCTGTTGCATTGTGATGAATTGCTTTTCAGTTGTGATGAATTGCTGGTGTTTTGTGATGAATTGCTGTTGTGTTGTGATTAATTGCTGTTGCGTTTTGCAAATTTCTGTTGCATTGTGATGAATTGCTGTTCAGTTGTGATGAATTGCTGGTGTGTTGTGATGAATTGCTGGTGTGTTGTGATGAATTGCTGTTGCGTTGTGATGAATTGCCGTTGTGTTGTGATGAATTGCCGTTGTGTTGTGATGAATTGCTGTTGTGTTGTGATGAATTGCTGATGTGTTGTGATGAATTGCTGCTGTGATGTGTGAATTGCTGTTGCATTGTGATGAATTGCTGTTGCGTTGTGATGAATTGCTGTTGTGTTGTGATGAATTGCTGGTGCACTTGTGATGAATTGCTGTTGTGTTGTGATGAATTGCTGGTGTGATGTTTGAATTGCTGTTGCATTTTGATGAATTGCTGTTGTGTTGTGATGAATTGCTGTTGTGTTGTGATGAATTGCTGTTGTGTTGTGATGAATTGCTGTTGCGTTGTGATGAACTGCTTCTGTGTTGTGATGAATTGCTGGTGTGTTGTGATGAATTGCTGTTGTGTTGTGATGAATTGCTGTTGTGTTGTGATGAATTGATGGTGTGTTGTGATGAATTGATGTTTTTGTTGTGATGAATTGCTGTTGCGTTTTGATGAATTGCTGGTGTGTTGTGATGAATTGGTGTGTTGTGATGAATTGCTGTTGTGTTGTGATGAATTGCTGTTGTCTTGTGATGAATTGCTGTTGTGTTGTGTGAATTGCTGTTGCGTTGTGATGAACTGCTTCTGTGTCATGATGAATTGCTGGTGTGTTGTGATGAATTGCTATAGCGTTGTGATGAATTGCTGTTGTATTGTGATGAATTTCTGGTGTGTTGTGATGAATTGCTGTCGTGTTGTGATGAATTGCTAGTTTGTTGTGATGAATTGCTGTTGCATTGTGTGAATTGCTGGTGTTTTGTGATGAATAGCTGTTCTGTTGTGATGAATTACTGGTGTTTTGTGATGAATTGCTGTTGCATTGTGATGAATTGCTGTTCAGTTGTGATGAATTGCTGGTGTGTTGTGATGAATTGCTATTGTATTGTGATGAATTGCTTTTGTGTTGTGATGAATTGCTATTACATTGTGATGAATTGCCGTTGAATTGTGATGAATTGCTGGTGTGTTGTGATGAATTGCTGTTGTGTTGTGATGAATTGCTGGTGTGTTGTGATGAATTGCTGTTGTGTTGTGATGAATTGCTTTTGTATTGTGATGAATTGCTGTTGTGTTGTGTGAATTGTTGTTGCATTGTGATGAATTGCTGTTGTGTTGTGATGAATTGCTGGTGTGTTGTGATATGTTTCTGGTGTATTTTGATGAATTGCTGCTGCGTTGAGATGAATTGCAGTTCAGTTGTGATGAATTGCTTTTGTGTTGTGATGCATTGTTGGTGTGTTGTGATGAATTGCTGTTGTGTTGTGATAAATTACTGTTGTGTTTTGATGAATCGCTGGTGCGCTGTGATGAATTGCTGTTTTGTTGTGTGAATTGCTGTTGTGTTGTGATGAATTGCTATTGCTTTGTGATGAATTGCCATTGTGTTGTGATGAATGGCTGGTTTATTGTGATGAATAGCTGTTGTGTTGTGATGAATTGCTGGTGTGTTGTGATGAATTGCTGTTGCGTTGTGTGAATTGCTATTGCGTTGTGATGAATTGCCGTTGTGTTGTGATGAATTGCTGGTGTGTTGTGATGAATTGCTGTTGCATTGTGATGAATTGCCGTTTATTGTGATGAATTGCTGGTGTGTTGAGATGAATTGCTGTCGTGTTGTGATGAATTGCTGGTGTGATGTGATGAATTGCTGTTGTGTTGTGATGAATTGCTGGTGTGTTGTGATGAATTGCTGTTGTGTTGTGATGAATTGCTGTTGTGTTGTGATGAATTGCTGTTGTGTTGTGATGAATTGCTGGAGTGTTGTGATGAATTACTGTTTTGTTGTGATGAATTGCTGGTGCTTTGTGATGAATTGCTGTTGTGTTGTGATGAATTGCTGGTGTGTTGTGATGTATTTCTGGTGTATTTTGATGAATTGCTGTTGCGTTTTGATGAATTGCTGTTCAGTTGTGATGAATAGCTTTTGTATTGTGATGCATTGCTGATGTGTTGTGATGAATTGCTGTTGTGTTGTGATAAATTACTGTTTTGTTGTGATGAATTGCTGGTGCGCTGTGATGAATTGCTGTTGTTTTGTGTGAATTGCAGTTGTATTGTGAAGAATTGCTATTGCTTTGTGATAAATTGCCATTGTGTTGTGATGAATTGCTGGTTTATTGTGATGAATAGCTGTTGTGTTGTGATGAATTGCTGGTGTGTTGTGATGAATAACTGTTGCGTTGTGTGAATTGGTATTGCGTTTTGATGAATTGCCGTTGTGTTGTGATGAATTGCTGGTGTGTTGTGATGAATTGCTATTGCATTGTGATGAATTGCCTTTGTATTGTGAGGAATTGCTGATGTGTTTTGATGAATTGCTGTCGTGTTGTGATGAATTGCTGGTGTGTTGTGATGAATTGCTGTTGCGTTTTGTGAATAGCTGTTGCGTTGTGATGAATTGCTGGTGTGCTTTGATGATTTGCTGTTTTGTTGTGTGAATTGCTGTTGGGTTGTGATGAATTGCTATTGCTTTGTGATCAATTGCCATTGTGTTGTGATGAATGACTGGTTTATTGTGATAAATAGCTGTTGTTTTGTGAAGAATTGCTGGTGTGTTGTGATGAATTGCTGATGTGTTGTGATGAATTGCTGTTGTGTTGTGATGAATTGCTGGTGTGTTGTGATGAATTTCTGTTGTGTTGTGATGAATTGCTGTTGTGTTGTGATGAATTGCTTTTGTATTGTGATGAATTGCTGTTGTGTTGTGATGAATTATTGTTGCATTGTGATGAATTGCTGTTATGTTGTTCTGAATTGCTGGTGAGTTGTGATGAATTTCTGGTGTATTTTGATGAATTTTGTTGCGTTGTGATGAATTGCTGTTGTGTTGTGATGAATTGCTTTTGTGTTGTGATGAATTGCTGTTGTGTTGTGATGAATTGCTGTTGTGTTGTGATGAATAACTGTTGTGTTGTGATGAATTGCTGGTGTGTTGAATTGCTGTAGTGTTGGGATGAATTGCTGGTGTTTGTGATGAATTGCATTGCTGTGAATAGCTGTTGTTGTGATGAATTGCTGGTGCGCTTGTGATGAATTGCTGTTGTGTTGTGTGAATTGCTGTTGTGTTGTGAAGAATTGCTGGTGCCTTGTGATGAATTGCCGTTGTTGTGATGAATTGCTGGTGTGTTGTTTTGAATAGCTGTTGTGTTGTGATGAATTGCTCGTGTTTTTGATGAATTGATGCTGTTGAAATGTGTTGTGATGAATTGCTGTTTAGTTGTGATGAATTGCTGTGTTGTGATGAATTGCTGCATTGAATGAATGCTGTGTTGTGATGAATTGCTGGTGTGTTGTGATGAATTGCTGTCATGTTGTGATGAATTGTTGTTCAGTTGTGATGAATTGCTGGTGTGTTGTGATGAATTGCTGGTGTGTTGAGATGAATTGCTGTTGTGTTGTGATGAATTGCTGGTATGTTGTGATGAATTGCTGTTGTGTTGTGATGAATTGCTGTTGTGTTGTGATTCCCTATTGCTGAATTGCCGTGTTTCTGATTAATTGCTGGTGTGTTGTGATGAATTGCTGTTGCGTTGTGATGAATTGCTGTTGTGTTGTGAATTGCTGGTGTGCTGTGGAGAATTGCTGTTGTGTTGTGATGAATTGCTGTTGTGTTGTGATGAATTGCTGTTGTGTTGTGATGAATTGCTGGTGTGTTGTGATGAATTGCTGTTGCATTGTGATGAATTGCTGTTGTGTTGTCATGAATTGCTGTTGTGTTGTGATGAATTGTTGGTACGTTGTGATGAATTGCTGTTGTGTTGAGATGAATTGCTGTTGTGTTGTGATGAATTGCTGTTGTGTTGTGTGAATTGTTATTGCGTTGTGATGAATTGCCTTTGTGTTCTGATGAATTGCTGTTGTGTTGTGATGAATTGCTGTTGCGTTGTGATGAATTGCTGGTGTGATGTGTGAATTGCTGTTGCGTTGTGATGAATTGCTGTTGTGTTGTGATGAATTGCTGATGCGTTGTGATGAATTGCTGTTGTGTTGTGATGAATTGCTGGTGTGTTGTGATGAATTGCTGTTGTGTTGTGATGAATTGCTGTTGTGTTGTGATGAATTGCTGTTGCGTTGTGATGAATTGCTGTTGCGTTGTGATGAATTGCTGGTGCGCTGTGTTGAATTGCTGTTGTGTTGTGATGAATTGCTGCTGTGATGTTTGAATTGCTGTTGCGTTGTGATGAATTGCTGTTGCGTTGTGTTGAATTGCTGTTGCGTTGTGATGAATTGCTGTGCGCTGTGATGAATTGCTGTTGTGTTGTGATGAATTGCTGGTGTGATGTTTGAATTGCTGTTGCATTTTGATGAATTTCTATTCAGTTGTGATAAATTGCTGATGTGTTGTGATGAATTGCTGTTGTGTTGTGATGAATTGCTGTTGCGTTGTGATGAACTGCTGTTGTGTTGTGATGAATTGCTGGTGTGTTGTGATGAATTGCTGTTGTGTTGTGATGAATTGCTGTTGCGTTGTGATGAATTGATGGTGTGTTGTGATGAATTGCTGTTTTGTTGTGATGAATTGCTGTTGTGTTTTGATGAATTGCTGGTGTGTTGTGATGAATTACTGGTGTGTTGTGATGAATTGCTGTTGTGTTGTAATGAATTGCTGTTGTCTTGTGATGAATTGCTGTTGTGTTGTGATGAATTGCTGTTTTCTTGTGATGAATTGCTGTTGTGTTGTGATGAATTGCTGGTGTTTTGTGATGAATTGCTATAGCGTTGTGATGAATTGCCGTTGTATTGTGATGAATTTCTGGTGTGTTGTGATGAATTGCTGTCGTGTTGTGATGAATTGCTAGTTTGTTGTGATGAATTGCTGTTGTGTTGTGTGAATTGCTGGTGTTTTGTGATGAATAGCTGTTCTGTTGTGATGAATTACTGGTGTGTTGTGATGAATTGCTGTTGTGTTGTGATGAATTGCTGGTGTGTTGTGATGAATTGCTATTGTATTGTGATGAATTGCTTTTGTGTTGTGATGAATTGCTGGTGTGTTGTGATGAATTGCTATTGTGTTGTGATGAATTGCCGTTGAATTGTGATGAATTGCTGGTGTGTTGTGATGAATTGCTGTTGTGTTGTGATGAATTGCTGGTGTGTTGTGATGAATTGCTGTTGTGTTGTGATGAATTGCTTTTGTATTGTGATGAATTGCTGTTGTGTTGTGTGAATTGTTGTTGTATTGTGATGAATTGCTGTTGTGTTGTGATGAATTGCTGGTGTGTTGTGATATGTTTCTGGTGTATTTTGATGAATTGCTGTTGCGTTGAGATGAATTGCAGTTCAGTTGTGATGAATTGCTTTTGTGTTGTGATGCATTGTTTGTGTTTTGTGATGAATTGCTGTTGTGTTGTGATAAATTACTGTTGTGTTGTGATGAATCGCTGGTGCGCTGTGATGAATTGCTGTTGTGTTGTGTGAATTGCTGTTGTGTTGTGATGAATTGCTATTGCTTTGTGATGAATTGCCATTGTGTTGTGATGAATGGCTGGTTTATTGTGATAAATAGCTGTTGTGTTGAGAAGAATTGCTGGTGTGCTTTGAAGAATTGCTGTTGCGTTGTGTGAATTGCTATTGCGTTGTGATGAATTGCCGTTGTGTTGTGATGAATTGCTGGTGTGTTGTGATGAATTGCTTTTGCATTGTGATGAATTGCTGTTGTATTGTGATGAATTGCTGGTGTGTTGAGATGAATTGCTGTCGTGTTGTGATGAATTGCTGTTGTGTTGTGATGAATTGCTGGTGTGTTGTGATGAATTGCTGTTGTGTTGTGATGAATTGCTGTTTTGTTCTGATGAATTGCTATTGCTTTGTGATGAATTGCCATTGTGTTGTGATGAATTGCTGGTGTGTTGTGATGTATTTCTGGTGTATTTTGATGAATTGCTGTTGCGTTTTGATGAATTGCTGTTCAGTTGTGATGAATAGCTTTTGTATTGTGATGCATTGCTGATGTGTTGTGATGAATTGCTGTTGTGTTGTGATAAATTACTGTTTTGTTGTGATGAATTGCTGGTGCGCTGTGATGAATTGCTGTTGTTTTGTGTGAATTGCAGTTGTATTGTGAAGAATTGCTATTGCTTTGTGATAAATTGCCATTGTGTTGTGATGAATTGCTGGTTTATTGTGATGAATAGCTGTTGTGTTGTGATGAATTGCTGATGTGTTGTGATGAATAACTGTTGCGTTGTGTGAATTGCTATTGTGTTTTGATGAATTGCCGTTGTATTGTGATGAATTGCTGGTGGGTTGTGATGAATTGCTATTGCATTGTGATGAATTGCTTTTGTATTGTGAGGAATTGCTGATGTGTTTTGATGTATTGCTGTTGTGTTGTGATGAATTGCTGGTGTGTTGTGATGAATTGCTGTTGTGTTGTGTGAATTGCTGTTGTGTTGTGATGAATTGCTGGTGTACTTTGATGAATTGCTGTTGTGTTGTGTGAATTGCTGTTGTGTTGTGATGAATTGCTGGTGCTTTGTGATGAATTGCCATTGTGTTGTGATGAATGGCTGGTTTATTGTGATAAATTGCTGTTGTTTTGTGATGAATTGCTGGTGTGTTGTGATGAATTGCTGTTGCGTTGTGTGAATTGCTGTTGTGTTGTGATGAATTGCTGTTGTGTTGTGATGAATTGCTGGTGTGTTGTGATGAATTGCTGCATTTTTGATGAATTGCGTTGTGATGAATTGCTGTTGTGTTGTGATGAATTGCTGGTGTGTTGTGATGAATTGCTGTTGTGTTGTGTGATGAATTGCTGTGTTGTTGTGAAGAATTGCTGTTGCTTTGTGATGAATTGCCATTGTGTTGTGATGAATTGCTGGTTTATTGTGATGCATAGCTGTTGTGTTGTGATTTATTGCTGGTGTGTTGGGATGAATTACTGTTGCGTTGTGTGAATTGCTATAGCGTTGTAATGAATTGCCGTTGTGTGGTGATGAATTGCTGGTGTGTTGTGATGAATTGCTGGTGTGTTGTGATGAATTGCTGTTGTGTTGTCATGAATTGCTGTTGTGTTGTGATGAATTGCTGTTGTGTTGTGTGAATTGCTGTTGTGTTGTGATGAATTGCTTTTGTATTGTGATGAATTACTGTTGTGTTGTGTGAATTATTGTTGCATTGTGATGAATTGCTGTTATGTTGTTCTGAATTGCTGGTGAGTTGTGATGTATTTCTGGTGTATTTTGATGAATTTCTGTTGCGTTGTGATGAATTGCTGTTCAGTTGTGATGAATAGCTTTTGTGTTGTGATGCATTGCTGGTGTGTTGTGATGAATTGCTGTTGTGTTGTGATAAATTACTGTTGTGTTGTGATGAATTGCTGGTGCGCTGTGATGAATTGCTGTAGTGTTGTGATGAATTGCTGGTGTGTTGTGATGAATTGCTGTTGCGTTGTGTGAATAGCTGTTGCGTTGTGATGAATTGCTGGTGCGTTGTGATGAATTGCTGTTGTGTTGTGTGAATTGCTGTTGTGTTGTGAAGAATTGCTATTGCCTTGTGATGAATTGCCGTTGTGTTGTGATGAATTGCTGGTGTGTTGTGATGAATAGCTGTTGTGTTGTGATGAATTGCTGTGTTTTGATGAATTGATGTTGCGTTGTGTGAAATGCTGTTGCATTGTGATGAATTGCTGTTTAGTTGTGATGAATTGCTGGTGTGTTGTGATGAATTGCTATTGCATTGTGATGAATTGCCGTTGTGTTGTGATGAATTGCTGGTGTGTTTTGATGAATTGCTGGTGTGTTGTGATGAATTGCTGTCATGTTGTGATGAATTGTTGTTCTGTTGTGATGAATTGCTATTGTGTTGTGATGAATTGTTGTTGTGTTGTGATGAATTGCTGGTGTGTTGTGATGAATTGCTGGTGTGTTGAGATGAATTGCTGTTGTGTTGTGATGAATTGCTGGTATGTTGTGATGAATTGCTGTTGTGTTGTGATGAATTGCTGTTGTGTTGTGATGAATTGCTATTGCGTTGTGATGAATTGCCGTTGTGTTCTGATTAATTGCTGGTGTGTTGTGATGAATTGCTGTTGTGATGTGTATTGCTCTTGCGTTGTGATGAATTACTGTTGTGTTGTGAATTGCTGGTGTGCTGTGGTGAATTGCTGTTGTGTTGTGATGAATTGCTGTTGTGTTGTGATGAATTGCTGTTGTGTTGATGAATTGCTGGTGCGCTGTGTTGAATTGCTGTTGTGTTGTGATGAATTGCTGGTGTGTTGTGATGAATTGCTGTTGCATTGTGATGAATTGCTGTTGTGTTGTCATGTTTTGCTGTTGTGTTGTGATGAATTGTTGGTACGTTGTGATGAATTGCTGTTGTGTTGTGATGAATTGCTGTTGTGTTGTGATGAATTGCTGTTGTGTTGTGATGAATTGTTGTTGCGTTGTGATGAATTGCTTTTGTGTTCTGATGAATTGCTGTTGTGTTGTGATGAATTGCTGTTGTGTTGTGATGAATTGCTGGTGTGATGTGTGAATTGTTGTTGCGTTGTGATGAATTACTGTTGTGTTGTGTTGAATTGCTGATGCGTTGTGATGAATTGCTGTTGCGTTGTGATGAATTGCTGGTGCGCTTATGTTGAATTGCTGTTGTGTTGTGATGAATTGCTGCAGTGATGTGTGAATTGCTGTTGCGTTGTGATGAATTGCTGTTGTGTTGTGATGAATTGCTGGTGCGCTGTGTTGAATTGCTGTTGTGTTGTGATGAATTGCTGCTGTGATGTGTGAATTGCTGTTGCGTTGTGATGAATTGCTGTTGCGTTGTGATGAATTGCTGTTGTGTTGTGATGAATTGCTGGTGCGCTGTGTTGAATTGCTGTTGTGTTGTGATGAATTGCTGGTGTGATGTTTGAATTGCTGTTGCATTTTGATGAATTTCTATTCAGTTGTGATAAATTGCTGATGTGTTGTGTTGAATTGCTGTTGTGTTGTGATGAATTGCTGTTGCGTTGTGATGAACTGCTTCTGTGTTGTGATGAATTGCTGGTGTGTTGTGATGAATTGCTGTTGTGTTGTGATGAATTGCTGTTGCGTTGTGATGAACTGATGGTGTGTTGTGATGAATTGATGTTTTTGTTGTGATGAATTGCTGTTGCGTTGTGATGAATTGCTGGTGTGTTGTGATGAATTACTGGTGTGTTGTGATGAATTGCTGTTGTGTTGTAATGAATTGCTGTTGTCTTGTGATGAATTGCTGTTGTGTTGTGTGAATTGCTGTTGCGTTGTGATGAACTGCTTCTGTGTCGTGATGAATTGCTGGTGTGTTGTGATGAATTGCTATAGCGTTGTGATGAATTGCTGTTGTATTGTGATGAATTTCTGGTGTGTTGTGATGAATTGCTGTCGTGTTGTGATTAATTGCTAGTTTGTTGTGATTAATTGCTGTTGCATTGTGTGAATAGCTGATGTTTTGTGATGAATAGCTGTTCTGTTGTGATGAATTACTGGTGTGTTGTGATGAATTACTGGTGTTTTGTGATGAATTGCTGTTGCATTGTGATAAATTGCTGTTCAGTTGTGATGAATTGCTGTTGTGTTGTGATGAATTGCTGTTGTATTGTGATGAATTGCTTTTGTGTTGTGATGAATTGCTGGTGTGTTGTGATGAATTGCTATTACATTGTGATGAATTGCCGTTGCATTGTGATGAATTGCTGTTGTGTTGTGATGAATTGCTGGTGTGTTGTGATATGTTTCTGGTGTATTTTGATGAATTGCTGTTGAGTTGAGATGAATTGCAGTTCAGTTGTGATGAATTGCTTTTGTGTTGTGATGAATTGTTGGTGTGTTGTGATGAATTGCTGTTGTGTTGTGATAAATTACTGTTGTGTTGTGATGAATTGCTGGTGCGTTGTGATGAATTGCTGTTGTGTTGTGATGAATTGCTGTTGTGTTGTGATGAATTGCTATTGCTTTGTGATGAATTGCCATTGTGTTGTGATGAATGGCTGGTTTATTGTGATAAATAGCTGTTGTGTTGTGAAGAATTGCTGGTGTGTTGTGAAGAATTGCTGTTGCGTTGTGTGAATTGCTATTGCGTTGTGATGAATTGCTGTTGTGTTGTGATGAATTGCTGGTGTGTTGTGATGAATTGCTGTTGCATTGTGATGAATTGCCGTTGTATTGTGATGAATTGCTGGTGTGTTGAGATGAATTGCTGTCGTGTTGTGATGAATTGCTGTTGTGTTGTGATGAATTGCTGGTGTGTTGTGATGAATTGCTGTTGTGTTGTGTGAATTGCTGTTTTGTTGTGATGAATTGCTATTGCTTTGTGATGAATTGCCATTGTGTTGTGATGAATTGCTGGTGTGTTGTGATGTATTTCTGGTGTATTTTGATGAATTGCTGTTGCGTTTTGATGAATTGCTGTTCAGTTGTGATGAATAGCTTTTGTGTTGTGATGCATTGCTGATGTGTTGTGATGAATTGCTGTTGTGTTGTGATAAATTACTGTTTTGTTGTGATGAATTGCTGGTGCGCTGTGATGAATTGCTGTTGTTTTGTGTGAATTGCAGTTGTATTGTGAAGAATTGCTATTGCTTTGTGATAAATTGCCATTGTGTTGTGATGAATTGCTGGTTTATTGTGATGAAAAGCTGTTGTGTTGTGATGAATTGCTGGTGTGTTGTGATGAATTGCTGTTGCGTTGTGTGAATTGCTATTGCGTTTTGATGAATTGCCGTTGTATTGTGATGAATTGCTGGTGGGTTGTGATGAATTGCTATTGCATTGTGATGAATTGCCTTTGTATTGTGAGGAATTGCTGATGTGTGTTGATGTATTGCTGTCGTGTTGTGATGAATTGCTGGTGTGTTGTGATGAATTGCTGTTGCGTTGTGTGAATAGCTGTTGCGTTGTGATGAATTGCTGGTCCGCTGTGATGAATTGCTGTTGTGTTGTGTGAATTGCTGGTGTGTTGTGAAGAATTGCTATTGCTTTGTGATGAATTGACGTTGTGTTGTGTTGAATTGCTGGTGTGTTGTTATGAATAGCTGGTGTGTTGTGATGAATTGCTGGTGTGTTTTGATGAATTGCTGTTGCGTTGTGTGAAATGCTGTTGCATTGTGATGAATTGCTGTCTAGTTGTGATGAATTGCTGGTGTGTTGTGATGAATTGCTATTGCATTGTGATGAATTGCCGTTGTGTTGTGATGAATCGCTGGTGTGTTGTGATGAATTGCTGTCGTGTTGTGATGAATTGCTGTTCAGTTGTGATGAATTGCTGGTGTGTTGTGATGAATTTCTGGTGTGTTGTGATGAATTGCTGTTTCGTTATGATGAATTGCTGGTATGTTGTGATGAATTGCTGTTGTGTTGTGATGAATTGCTGTTGTGTTGTGTGAATTGCTATTGCATTGTGATGAATTGCCGTTGTGTTCTGATTAATTGCTGGTGTGTTGTGATGAATTGCTGTTGCGTTGTGATGAACTGCTTCTGTGTTGTGATGAATTGCTGGTGTGTTGTGATGAATTGCTGTTGTGTTGTGATGAATTGCTGTTGTGTTGTGATGAACTGATGGTGTGTTGTGATGAATTGATGTTTTTGTTGTGATGAATTGCTGTTGTGTTGTGATGAATTGCTGGTGTGTTGTGATGAATTACTGGTGTGTTGTGATGAATTGCTGTTGTGTTGTGAATGAATTGCTGTTGTGTTGTGATGAATTGCTGTTGTGTTGTGATGAATTGCTGTTGCGTTGTGATGAATTGCTGTTGTGTTGTGATGAATTGCTGGTGTGTTGTGATGAATTGCTATAGCGTTGTGATGAATTGCTGTTGTGTTGTGATGAATTTCTGGTGTGTTGTGATGAATTGCTGTTGTGTTGTGATTAATTGCTAGTTTGTTGTGATTAATTGCTGTTGTTGTGATGAATAGCTGTTGTTTTGTGATGAATTGCTGTTCTGTTGTGATGAATTGCTGGTGTGTTGTGATGAATTGCTGTTTTGTGATGAATTGCTGTTGCATGATGAATTGCTGTTGTGTTGTGATGAATTGCTGTTGTGTTGTGATGAATTGCTGTTGTATTGTGATGAATTGCTTTTGTGTTGTGATGAATTGCTGGTGTGTTGTGATGAATTGCTGTTGCATTGTGATGAATTGCTGTTGCATTGTGATGAATTGCTGTTGTGTTGTGATGAATTGCTGGTGTGTTGTGATGAATTTCTGGTGTGTTGTGATGAATTGCTGTTGCGTTGTGATGAATTGCTGTTCAGTTGTGATGAATGCTGCTGTTGATGCATTGTTGTGTGTTGTGATGAATTGCTGTTGTGTTGTGATAAATTACTGTTGTGTTGTGATGAATTGCTGTTGTGTTGTGATGAATTGCTGTTGTGTTGTTGAATTGCTGTTGTGTTGTGATGAATTGATGAATTGCTTTGTTGTGATGAATTGCTGGTGCGCTTGTGATGAATTGCTTTTGTTGTTGTGATGTTGTTAAGAATTGCTGTTGTGTTGTGATGAATTGCTGTTGCGTTGTGATGAATTGCTGGTGTGTTGTGATGAATTGCTGTTGTGTTGTGATGAATTGCTGGTGTGTTGTGATGAATTGCTGTGTGATGAATTGCCATTGTGTTGTGATGAATTGCTGGTGTGATGATTTCTGGTGTTTTTGATGAATTGCTGTTGTGTGATGAATTGTGATGAATTGCTTTGAATGATGAATTGCTGGTGTGTTGTGATGAATTGCTGTTGTGTTGTGATGAATTGCTGTTGTTGCTTGTGAATTGAATTGCTATTGCTTTTGTGATGAATTGCTGTTGTGTTGTGATGAATTGCTGGTTGTTGTGTTGTGATGAATTGCTGGTGTGTTGTGATGAATTGCTGTTGTTGTGAATTGCTTGTATTGCTTTTGATGAATGGTGTGTTGTGATGAATTGCTGTTGTGTTGTGATGAATTGCTGTTGTGTTGTGATGAATTGCCGTTGTGTTGTGATGAATTGCTGGTGTTGTGATGAATTGCTGTTGCATTGTGATGAATTGCTGTTGTGTTGTGATGAATTGCTGTTGTGTTTTGATGAATTGCTGTTGCGTTGTGTGTTGTGATGAATTGCTGGTGTGTTGTGATGAATTGCTGTTGTGTTGTGATGAATTGCTGGTGCGCTGTGATGAATTGCTGTTGTGTTGTGATGAATTGCTGGTGTGTTGTGATGAATTGCTGTTGTTTTGTGATGAATTGCTGTTGTGTTGTGATGAATTGCTGGTGTGTTGTGATGAATTGCTGGTGTGTTGTGATGAATTGCTGGTGTGTTGTGATGAATTGCTGTTGCGTTGTGATGAATTGCTGTTGCATTGTGATGAATTGCTGTGTGTTGTGATGAATTGCTGGTGTGTTGTGATGAATTGCTGTTGCATTGTGATGAATTGCCGTTGTGTTGTGATGAATTGCTGGTGTGTTGTGATGAATTGCTGTCGTGTTGTGATGAATTGCTGTTCAGTTGTGATGAATTGCTGGTGTGTTGTGATGAATTGCTGGTGTGTTGTGATGAATTGCTGTTGTGTTGTGATGAATTGCTGTTGTGTTGTGTGATGAATTGCTGTGTTCTGATTGTGATGAATTGCTGTTGTGAATTGTGTTGATGTGTATTGCTGCTTTGTTGAATTACTGTTGATGAATTGCTGGTGTGTTGTGCTGTTGAATGAATTGCTGTTGTGTTGAATTGCTGTTGCGTTATGATGAATTGCTGGTGCGCTGTGTTGAATTGCTGTTGTGTTGTGATGAATTGCTGGTGTGTTGTGTGAATTGCTGTTGCATTGTGATGAATTGCTTTTCAGTTGTGATGAATTGCTGGTGTTTTGTGATGAATTGCTGTTGTGTTGTGATTAATTGCTGTTGCGTTTTGCGAATTTCTGTTGCATTGTGATGAATTGCTGTTCAGTTTTGATGAATTGCTGGTGTGTTGTGATGAATTGCTTTTGCGTTGTGATTAATTGCCGTTGGGTTGTGATAAATTGCTGGTGTGTTGTGAGGAATTACTGTCGTGTTATGATTAATTGCTGTTCAGTTGTGATGAATTGCTGGTGTGTTGTGATGAATTGCTGTTGCATTGTGATGAATTGCTGTTGTGATGTGTATTGCTCTTGCTTTGTGATGAATTACTGTTGTGTTGTGAATTGCTGGTGTGCTGTGGTGAATTGCTGTTGTTTTGTGATGAATGGCTGGTGTGTTGTGTGAATTGCTGTTGCATTGTGATGAATTGCTTTTCAGTTGTGATGAATTGCTGGTGTTTTGTGATGAATTGCTGTTGTGTTGTGATTAATTGCTGTTGTGTTGTGATGAATTTCTGTTGCATTGTGATGAATTGCTGTCCAGTTGTGATGAATTGCTGTTGCGTTGTGATGAATTGCTGGTGTGCTGTGTTGAATTGCTGTTGTTTTGTGATGAATGGCTGGTGTGTTGTGTGAATTGCTGTTGCATTGTGATGAATTGCTGTTCAGTTGTGATGAATTGCTGGTGTTTTGTGATGAATTGCTGTTGTGTTGTGATTAATTGCTGTTGTGTTTTGATGAATTGCTGTTGCATTGTGATGAATTGCTGTTCAGTTGTGATGAATTGCTGGTGTGTTGTGATGAATTGCTATTGCGTTGTGATGAATTGCCGTTGGGTTGTGATGAATTGCTGGTGTGTTGTGATGAATTACTGTCGTGTTGTGATGAATTGCTGTTCAGTTGTGATGAATTACTGGTGTGTTGTGATGAATTGCTGTTGCATTGTGATGAATTGCTGTTGTGTTGTCATGTTTTGCTGTTGTGTTGTGATGAATTGTTGGTACGTTGTAATGAATTGCTGTTGTGTTGTGATCAATTGCTGTTGTGTTGTGATGAATTGCTGTTGTGTTGTGTGAATTGCTGTTGCGTTGTGATGAATTGCCTTTGTGTTGTGATGAATTGCTGTTGTGTTGTGATGAATTGCTGTTGTGTTGTGATGAATTGCTGTTGTGTTGTGATGAATGGTGTGATGTGTGGTGCTGTTGCAATGTGATGAATTACTGGTTTGTTGTGATGAATTGCTGAATGAATTGCTGTTGCATTGTTGTGATGAATTGCTGTTGTGTTGTGATGAATTGCTGTTGCTGTGATGATGAATTGCTGTGCGTTGTGATGAATTGCTGGTGTGTTGATGATGAATGTGCTGTTGTGATGAATTGCTGTTGTGTTGTGATGAATTGCTGTTGCTGTTGTGTTGATGAATTGCTGGTTGTGTTGTGATGAATTGCTGGTGTGTTGTTTGAATTGCTGTGGCATTTTGATGAATTTCTGTTCAGTTGTGATGAATTGCTGATGTGTTGCAATGATTGCTGTTGTGTTGTGATGATTTGCTTTTGCGTTGTGATGAATTGCTCGTGTGTAGTGATGAATTGCTGGTGTGTTGTGATGATTTGCTGTTGCGTTGTGATGAATTGCTCGTGTGTAGTGATGAATTGCTGGTGTGTTGTGATGAATTGCTGTTGTGTTGTGTGAATTGCTGTTGCTTTGTGATGAACTGCTGCTGTGTTTTGATGAATTGCTGATGTGTTGTGATCAATTGCTGGTGTATTGTGTGAATTGCTGTTGCGTTGTGATGAATTGCTGTTGTGATGTGTATTGCTATTGCTTGTTGAATGCTGTTGTGTTGAATTGCTGTTGCTGTGGTGAATTGCTGTTGCGTTGGTATGAATTGCTGTTCCGTTGTGATGAATTGCTGTTGCGTTGTGATGAATTGCTGGTGCACTGTGTTGAATTGCTGTTGTGTTGTGATGAATTGCTGGTGTGTTGTGATGAATTGCTGTTGCATTGTGATGAATTGCTGGTGTTTTGTGATGAATTGCTGTTGTGTTGTGATGAATTGCTGTTGTTTTGATGAATTGCTGTTGTGATGAATTGCTTTTCAGTTGTGATGAATTGCTGGTGTGTTGTGATGAATTGTTGTTGTGTTGTGATGAATTGCTGTTGTGTTGTGATGAATTGCTGGTGTGTTGTGATGAATTGCTGGTCTGTTGTGATGAATTGCTGTCGTGTTGAGATGAATTGCTGTTCAGTTGTGATGAATTGCTGTTGTGTTGTGATGAATTGCTGTTGCATTGTGATGAATTGCTGTTGTGTTGTCATGTTTTGCTGTTGTGTTGTGATGAATTGTTGGTATGTTGTGATGAATTGCTGTCGTGTTGTGATGAATTGCTTTTGTGTTGGATGAATAGCTGGTGTGTTGTGTGAATTGTTGTTACATTGTAAAGAATTGCTGTTGTGTTGTGATGAATTGCTTGTGTGTTGTGATGTATTTCTGATGTGTGATGAATTGCTGTTTCGTTGTGATGAATTGCTGTTCAATTGTGATGAATTGCTTTTGTGTTGTGATGCATTGCTGGTGTGTTGTGATGAATTGCTGTTGTGTTGTGGTGAATTACTGTTGTGTTGTGTTGAATTGCTGGTGTGTTGTGTGAATTGCTGTTGCATTGTGATGAATTGCTGTTCAGTTGTGATGAATTGCTGTTGTGTTGTAATGAATTGCTGTTGCGTTTTGCGAATTTCTGTTGCGTTGTGATGAACTGCTGTTCGGTTGTGATGAATTGCTGGTGTGTTGTGATGAATTGCTATTACATTGTGATGAATTGCCGTTGTATTGTGATGAATTGCTTTTGTATTGTGATGAATTGCTGTCGTGTTGTGATGAATTGCTGGTGTGTTGTGATGAATTGCTGGTGTGTTCTGATGAATTGCTGTCGTGTTGTGATGAATTGCTGGTGTGTTGTGATGAATTGCTGTTGTGTCGTGTGAATTGCTTTTGGGTTGTGATGAATTGCTATTGCTTTGCGATGAATTGCCGTTGTGTTTTGATGATTTACTGTTGTGTTGTGATGAATTGCTGTTGCTTTGTGATGAATTGCTGTTGTGTTTTGATGAATTACTGTTGTGTTGTGATGAATTGCTGTTGCGTTGTGATGAACTGCTGTTCGATTGTGATGAATTGCTGGTGTGTTGTGATGAATTGCTATTACATTGTGATGAATTGCCGTTGTATTGTGATGAATTCCTCGTGTATTGTGATGAATTGCTGTTGTGTTGTGATGAATTGCTGGTGTGTTGTGATGAATTGCTGGTGTGTTATGATGAATTGCTGTTGTGTTGTGATGAATTGCTGGTGTGTTGTGATGAATTGCTGTTGTGTCGTGTGAATTGCTTTTGGGTTGTGATGAATTGCTATTGCTTTGTGATGAATTGCTGTTGTGTTTTGATGAATTGCTGTTGTGTTGTGATGAATTGCTGTTGTGTTGTGATGAATTGCTGTTGTGTTTTGATGAATTACTGTTGTGTTGTGATGAATTGCTGGAGCGCTGCTTTGAATTGCTGGTGCGCTGCTTTGAATTGCTGGTGCGCTGCGTTGAATTGCTGTTGTGTTGTTGTGAATTGCTGTTGTGTTGTTTGAATTGCTGTTGCATTTTGATGAATTTCTGTTCAGTTGTGATGAATTGCTGATGTGTTGTGATGAATTGCTGTTGTGTTGTGATGAATTGCTTGCTTTGTGATGAATTGCTGGTGTGTTGTGATGAATTGCTGGTGTGTTGTGATGAATTGCTGGTGTGTTGTGATGAATTGCTGTTGTGTTGTTGATGAATTTGTGAATGTGTGTTGTGATGAATTGCTGTTGTGTTGTGATGAATTGCTGTTGTGTTGTGATGAATTGCTGTTGTGTTGTGATGAATTGCTGTTGTGTTGTGATGAATTGCTGTTGTGTTGTGTGATGAATTGCTGTTGTGTTGTGATGAATTGCTGTTGTGTTGTGATGAATTGCTGTTGTGTTGTGATGAATTGCTGTTGTATTTTGATGAATTGCTGTTGTGTTGTGATGAATTGCTGTTGTGTTGTGATGAATTGCTGTTGTGTTGTGATGAATTGCTGGTGTGTTGTGATGAATTGCTGTTTTATTGTGATGAATTGCTGTTGAGTTGTGATGAATTGCTTGTGTTGTGATATATTGCTGTTGTTGTGATGAATTGCTGTTGTGTTGTGAATTGATGAATTGTTGTGTTGATGAATTGCTGTTTTTTGATGAATTGCTGTTGTGTTGTGATGAATTGCTGTTGTGTTGTGATGAATTGCTGGTGATGATGAATTGCTGTGTGTTGTGATGAATTGCTGTTGTTGTGATGAATTGCTGGTGTGTTGTGATGAATTGTTTAGTTGTGAATTGCTGATGAATTGTTGTGTTGTGTTGTGATGAATTGCTGGTGTGTTGTGTGAATTGTGATGAATTGCTGAATTTGTGATGTGCTGGTGTGTTGTGATGAATTGCTGTTTGATGTTGTGATGAATTGCTGTTGTGTTGTGATGAATTGCTGTTGTGTTGTGATGAATTGCTGGTGTGTTGTGATGAATTGTTGGTGTGTTGTGATGAATGCTGTGATGAATTGCTGTTGTGTTGTGATGAATTGCTGTTGTGTTGTGATGAATTGCTGTTGTGTGAATTGCCGTGTTTTGATGAATTGCTGTTGTGTTGTGATGAATTGCTGGTGTGTTGTGATGAATTGCTGGTGTGTTGTTGTGTGAATTGCTGGTGTGTTGTGATGAATTGCTGTTGTTGTTGAATTGATGATGAATTGCTGTTGTGTTGTGATGAATTGCTGTTGTGTTGTGAATGAATTGCTTGTTGTGTTTGATGAATTGCTGTGTGTTGTGATGAATTGCTGTTGTGTTGTGATGAATTGCTGGTGTGTTGTGATGAATTGCTGGTGTGTTGTGATGAATTGCTGTTGTGTTGTGATTGTGATGAATTGTGATGCTGGTGTGTTGTGATGAATGTTGTGTTGTGATGTGATGAATTGCTGTTGCGTTGTGATGAATTGCTGGTGTGTTGTGATGAATTGCTGTTGTGTTGTGTGAATTGCTGTTGCGTTGTGATGAATTGCTGTTGCTTTGTGATGAATTGCTGTTGTGTTTTGATGAATTGCTGTTGTGTTGTGATGAATTGCTGTTGTGTTGTGATGAATTGCTGGTGTGTTGTGATGAATTGCTGTTGCGTTGTGATGAATTGCTGTTGTTGTGATGAATTGCTGGTGTGTTGTGATGAATTGCTGTTGTGTTGTGATGAATTGCTGTTGTGTTGTGATGAATTGCTGTTGTGTTGTGATGAATTGCTGTTGTGTTGTGATGAATTGCTGTTGTGTTGTGATGAATTGCTGTTTTTGTGTTGTTCAGTTGTGTTTTTGGTGAATTGCTGGTGCGTTGTGATGAATTGCTGTTGTGTTGTGATGAATTGCTGATGAATTGCTGTTGTGTTATGATGAATTGCTGGTGTGTTGTGATTGCTATTTGTGATGAATTGCCGTTGTGTTGTGATGAATTGCGGTTGTGTTGTGATGAATTGCTGTTGTGTTGTGATGATGAATTGTGATCAATTGTTGGTGTGTTGTGATGAATTGCTATTGCATTGTGATGAATTGCTTGTGTTGTGATGAATTGCTGGTGTGTTGTGATGAATGCTGTTGTGTTGTGATGAATTGCTGTTCAGTTGTGTTGTGGTGTGTTGTGATGAATTGAATTGCATTGTGATGAATTGCCGTTGTTGTGATGAATTGCTGGTGTGTTGTGATGAATTGCTGTTGTGTTGTGATGAATTGCTGGTGTGTTGTGATGAATTGCTGTTGTGTTGTGTGAAATTGCTGTTGTGTTGTGATGAATTGCTATTGCTTTGTGATGAATTGCTGGTGTGTTGTGATGAATTGCTGGTGTGTTGTGATGAATTGCTGTTGTGTTGTGATGAATTGCTGGTGTGTTGTGATGAATTGCTGTTGCGTTGTGATGAATTGCTGTTGCGTTGTGATGAATTGCTGTTGTGTTGTGATGAATTGCTGGTGTGTTGTGATGAATTGCTATTGCGTTGTGATGAATTGCTGTTGTGTTGTGATGAATTTCTGTTGCTTTGTGATGAATTTCTGTTGAGTTGAGATGAATTGCTGGTGTGTTGTGATGAATTGCTGTTGTGTTGTGAATTGCTTTTGGGTTGTGATGAATTGCTATTGCTTTGTGATGAATTGCCGTTGTGTTGTGATGAATTGCTGTTGCGTTGTGATGAATTGCTGTCCAGTTGTGATGAATTGCTGGTGTGTTGTGATGAATTGCTGTTGTGTTGTGATGAATTGCTGTTGTGTTTGTGATGAATTGCTGTTGTGTTGTGATGAATTGCTGTTGCATTGTGATGAATTGCTGTTGAGTTGTGATGAATTGCTGTTGTGTTGTGATGAATAGCTGTTGTGTTGTGATGAATTGCTGTTGTGTTGTGATGAATAGCTGTTGTGTTGTGATGAATTGCTGATGTGTTGTGATGAATTGCTGTTGCGTTGTGTGAATTGCTGTTGTGTTGTGATGAATTGCTGTTGTATTGTGATGAATTGCTGTTGTTGTTGTGAATTGCTGTTGTGTTGTGATGAATTGCTGTTGTGTTGTGATGAATTGCTGTTGTGTTGTGATGAATTGCTGTTGTGTTGTGATGAATTGCTGTGTGTGTTGTGATGAATTGCTGTTGCGTTGTGATGAATTGCTGTTGTGTTGTGATGAATTGCTGTTGTGTTGTGATGAATTGCTGGTATGTTGTGATGAATTGCTGTTGTGTTGTGATGAATTGCTGGTGTGTTGTGATGAATTGCTGTTGCGTTGTGATGAATTGCTGTTGTGATGTGAATTGCTGTTGCGTTGTGATGAATTACAGTTGTGTAGTGAATTGCTGGTGTGCTGTGGTGTATTGCTGTTGCGTTGTGATGAATTGCTGTTCCCTTGTGATGAATTGCTGTTGCGTTGTGATGAATTGCTGGTGCGTTGTGTTGAATTGCTGTTGTGTTGTGATGAATTGCTGGTGTGTTGTGTGAATTGCTGTTGCATTGTGATGAATTGTTGTTCAGTTGTGATGAATTGCTGGTGTTTTGTGATGAATTGCTGTTGTGTTGTGTTGAATTGCTGGTGCGCTGTGATGAATTACTGTTGTGTTGTGTGAATTGCTGTTGTGTTGTGATGAATTGTTATTGCTTTGTGATG
>JAFJMP010000166.1:0-32000 GCA_029692085.1 Gymnothorax javanicus | reverse complement strand
ACAAACGCACACGCACACACACACACACCCACACTCACACACATACACATATATGTACACGTTCTGAAAAAGAATTGTCTTATTCGCATTGGTGTAACCCTCCCTCTTTGAGGTTTCAAATGATGCTTTTTTTTCCTTTCATCAAAATTTTTGCTACTAAATAAGTTGACCTCCGGAGGGGGGTTGGTGGCGGACAAAAAAAAAAAGCAAAAAACAAACATGGCAAAAAAAATCACTGGGATTTTAGCTTGGCCGAAGGGTGGGAAGGGTAAAGGTGGAGTAGTCGGAGAGAAAATAGCCAGATTTGTTGCTCCATGATTTGAATTGACTGCAATGAATACGTTGAAGGCTGAAGGATCCAAATTAGCCGGTTTCATTATTAAATATGGCGGCGCAAGAGGAGAGGAAGGGACGAAGGAACGACAGGATGCGTGTGCTCAGGATATTAGTGCAGCCTGCACAGACAGGGACGAAAGGGGGGATGTGGGTGGCGAAAAGATCAAAACAGGGTGCAGGCACGGGAATATAACTTGCCCACTAAATGTGGGCAGTTACCGCAGACTCAGTATCGTAAGGCGGTTGGGCCTGATGACGAGGGTGGTGCGGCAATATTATGGTGAGGATCCCAATCGATGTATTGCAGTTGAATCTGGACAATGACTGGTTGCTTTGCTTGTGACTGACGGGAACAGGACTGGAACCATTTTGCATTGTTAAAATAGTGGTTGAAATTAAAGGTCCATTCTTTCATTGCCAGTTGGAGACTAATAACGGTCTATGAATGGAACCAGGAAAATTGTGCTGGGTTGAGTCACTAGATAAGCTGGAGGTCGCAGGCTGGAAGCCATAGTCGGAGTTCTAACACTTGAGAGTAGCTCAGTAGAGGTGATGACTAGGGCCAGAGATGGGTAATGTGGGCTGTATCTATTCCTGGCTTTCGTGCACATTTCTGGCCTGTAATTACTGAATAACCTCAATTACTAAAGTAGAGGCACTGCTAGAGTGCAAACCTCCGCCAAGGCAGGACACTCCAAATCTTGCTGAGGGGGGCAAAAGCTCAGTTATCGCGTATCATACAATTCAAGATGGCTGCCATGGCGCCATATTGTTTCACTGATCGCGGTCACTGATCCCGGTCAAAATCAATAGTGTCCATCCCTGATGTAATAGCGACCCACCCACAAAATTTCAGAGATATCCGTTCATTACTTTTTGAGTTATCTTTTCACAAACAAAACAAAAAAAAAAACCGCACCGAGCTCATATAGACCTCCTGCCAACTTCTGTTTGGCGGAGGTTAATAACCTTAATTAGCTAAACCATTTGTGAAATGTTACTTCCTAGTTGCCCTTTTTTTTTTTTTTTTAACTCATGAATGGCCACAAAGACATTTCTTGTGTCCCTAAATGATACATTTTACTATGATCTACATTGAGTAAACTATTGTTTGCTTGTAGCACCCATTGGCTAATTTTAGCAGGATAATTTGTTGAAATGACAACTGGCATAGACACAGTCCTCTGGAACAGGAATTGCCCATCCAGTTGTGAACTGTTATGGACCACTCTTAAATTCTCTCGATACCAGGCATTCCAATGCCAAAACAAGGCTTGACTTGCAAAACAAAAGAATGGCCGTCTCCAGATTAGTTTTCACTGTTGTGTCCCGCAGGGTAATAGGGACACTAGATTCCATGCTGATTTTATTTTTTATCGTTTTCCAAAAGTTTATCTTCATAGAAGGAGATGGTTGAATCGGACTAGCAGAGATGAGGGGGCGGAACTACAGGGGTTTGTTTATCGAGGTATTAGCAGTGGCCTGATCAGGTCAGGACTGAGCCTATAAGATTCTGTTTATTACATAACTGAATTGCACAATTTAATAGAACACAAACGTAATTTCTGTAGGGCCGCTTGAATAGTAATCTCCAGTATATGTTAGCACTGAGGTAACGTCATCACTTTGCTTACTTACACTGCAGTCAAGCTATCACATTCGCGTTTAAACTAGCAACAATTTGTATTGATCACTTTCATGTCATGAGTTGGGCCATGGGAAAAGCACTACAGGTATGTGATAGAGAAAATACGGAACAAATGCCAAGTCATGGTTTTTTCTTCAGCTGTCAACTGAATAGCTAGCTAACGTTAGCTTGCTAACTAACAAACTAATGTTACATAATGGTTATGGAAATGGTACTGTTAGCACTCTAGCTAAGTAATGTTAACTTATTTATGAGAGTGGCACTTAGCTAGCCTGCTACAGTGCTAAGCCATACCAATTTATCCAACTTACACTTGGTTTGGCTAAATATTAACAGGATGACTTAACATGGAGTGATTGTTTTCCTCATGCTCAAAGACAATAAAATTATGGGGAACAACCTTTCCGCTGGGGTGGGCTGATATGGAAGATCCTCTTTCCGGTCTTCAACCATGCATTTATTGGGTAACTAATGTTTAGTTTTTGAGGTTTTGACTAAACTTCAGAGTTGGGGCAGAATAATTGACTGACTTGTGCACTCCTGGTGACGGGTCCTATCCCCCTTAACTATAGGAATTAAGTCTGTTCAATCTCTAGTCCTCTTGCATACATTCCAAAGATAAGCCTTCTAGGGCCATGAGAGTCAAGCAGAGGTCATAAACTATGAGTGTACACCCCTGCAATTCCTAGAAGAATAGAGAACACCATTGTTACAGCCTTGCGACCACCAACAAAAATAAGAGCATTTCCCTTTTTAGTTAATTCTTTTTATCTTCTTTTTATTATTTTTCTTTCAGTTTTTTCAGTTTAGTGCCCCTGAATACTGCCTAAGATTTGCCCATATCACTTATGTTTTTAAGGAGCAGTACTAAAACTTCTCAGAGGTATTTGATAACTGAGCTTCATTACCCAAACATAGTCATGTTTGGTGTCATTAGAAACAGACTAAATCCAGGAATATCTTTTATAAACATTCTATAGAGCTCAGCTCTGCTCCTAAAATCATAAGGGCATTTTAATACATCATTGGCCAGTTTCACAAGAGACCGTTTGCCATTGCTCACACCTTCGAACATCCACTGCTCCATGAATCAGCACAGCTTGCTTTTCATCCCCCCCTTTGTAACCTCATAAAAATGTGGGCCTTTGCTGTACTTTTGGCTTTTTGGTACCCAGAGAGACAGCAGGAACATTTTTTGGCATTTAATAAACCAATAGGGCTTTTTTTTTTCCAAACTAAGACCAGTTAAGAGTTTAACATCTGGGCACTGGAGTTGGGATTTGTTTTCTGCCATTTTCATCGGAAGATTTCACTGTTTTTTCACTGTTTGTTTCTAAGACTTAGATCTTGGCCTAATTTGGGATAATTTCAGGAGGTACAAGCTTTGGTTTTGGTGTTTTCATTCTTTTCTTCTTCTTTTGATTGTTCATGTCTTTTTGATATAGGCCATTTGCAGGAATTGATCATTTTGACAAATCACTCCATGGCAACAAGACCGTGGGTGTGCAGGCGAACTCTACATTCCTTGGACAACTAAAAGAGTTTGACTGGCGCTATGACATTCCAATAATTTAGAAACTGTTTTTGACCTTTTTTGTTCTGCCTTTTTTTTGGCGATTTTTTCATGCGTATATAAAAAAGGTATATTTTATCATTTGGTGTAAGATTTTTGCCATATACTGGCCGCAGAAAAAAGTTTTTTGACTTCAAGTTGGTTGCTGCCGACCCGAAACTCACGTGTGAAATGGCGAAATTCTCAGGCATGTCTATGTCTTTTCTAAACTCCTTTTTTAGCTGTAAACATTCAACGATTGTTAAGAAGATTCATAAAACGAAACTTAGATAATCTGTAGATGTGTTTTGGCCGTGTATTCGCATTCACAGACATTGTATACTTGTTACTTTTTTAAAATGTTGGATAACTGAGGGGTTTTTATAGCTGAAGCACTTTGTGCTCAGTATTCACAGTGCTGGGACGTTAAGCGAGACATCTAATTATGACAACTGATTGCATATAATTCAATTAATCTTCACTTCCTAACACATTGATGCATTATATCTTAGATGCCTCAATGGATAAGACCATGCACTGAATTCCTGAAAAATTTCATGCCCGTCATCCCTTGATTCCTCGTTCGCTTTTCGTCCCTCTCCATTTTGGCCCTCGTTCTCATTAATTTATTGCATTTCATTGTTCAGAAGCTCAACCTTATAAGAACCACAGACTGTATATAAAAATGGAGCCAAAATATCTTTCATACTGATGCTGCCATCTAGCACATTTGGAGCCAGAGTCTGTGCAGTAGTGGTCTGGGGGTTGAGCTGCGGTTTTGAGGCCCCCCATACCCCTGCCCTACTCAGACGCAAGCACATTGCCTGAACTTTTTCATGCAGCCTGGCTGGCTGGTGGCTACTTTTAATGTTAGACAAGAGCCTGGGGAGTGTGTTCAGTAACATTAAACGTTATTGTTAGCCTAAAATACTCTATAATGTCTTGTGAGGAAACATAACCAAATGAAAGCACCCTTCTACCCAGACTGAAAGCTAAAGGGTTAAAGGGTTAGCTATGTTGGATGTCCATGCCAATGTCCAGTTGAAACTCGTGCCAACTGCTAGCTATATACTTGCTAGAAGGCTAATACATTGACTGTGGATAAATAACCTCATACAAACCTTCAAAAAAGGTAGCTACATACAGTTCAGCGCAAATTGGACTCCCTGCAATCCCTCCATGTTTTATCATTTGCTAAGTAAATTAAGCTTCTTTGCGAAGAAGAACATAATATTGCCATGCGAACAGTACAAGACAGTACTATGCTCTGAGTACAGAGATTTTTACCATCGATTTCATTGTTTAATTTACAGCTGACAATGCAGCAACCAACTACCATCAACCTACCTACGATTTTTAAGAGGGGATTTCATGCTGCTGATACAAACAATCCGACTCTTCAGACAAAGCAATGTCATGCCTCTACAGTCAGCGAGGGTTTGTTTTTATATATTGTGTACTTCTCAAAAAAATGATACAGCCTAGGTGTGAGCTTCAGCAGAAACTACCCTTCTGTACTTGATGACAGATGCTCTGGAGCCTTGAATGTAAATATTGCTATTCTCCTAACTATGCCTCCCCAAAAAATCCACTTTTTACTAACAATAATAGAAATCGTCTCATTTAACTAGCTTCGCTTATCATTTTTGACTTGTTTTCATAAAATCTGGCAAATCTCCAGATTATTACTCTGGAATGTTCTTCTGCATCAGCACTACGACCTCAGTTTTGAAACAAGGAGTACCAGACAATGCAGTCTATGTCCTCAGTCACTGGTTATCACTAGAATACCTATGGTATATTCATAAAGACATCAATGATGTCAATCAAACACACTCACTCACTCATACCTTTTGAGGTCTAGAAGGAGTCTCAATGACTCCAAGAAGAGACGCCACTTCACGGGACTCCCCTTATCCTGCATTAGCCTCTGTCAACAACTCAACTTCATCCCGCCCTATATCAGCCGGATTCCAATGCCTGTATGATTCAATACATTTTGTAAACTACTCCTTTAGGTGTGGTCTGGAATTCATTAAATGGTAAAGGATATGTCCTGCTTTCCTATCATTCCAGCGCACTTTCGTAAACTTGCCAAAAGTTCTTCCAATTTTGAGTTAGAATGAGCAATACATGTTGAAAGATCATATTTCGACTTTTTTCGTCTCTTGCAAAGTGTTGATAAAGAATGAGAGATAGTGAGAGACACCCCTTTTTAGCAGATCTCATGTCAGTTGAAACTCTCCAACAAAACCTCATGAGAATTTTTTTCTACCTATTATTGCAATAACGTATCCAAAACTCATATGGCAATATCTACACATAATAAACAATGAAAAATAGGCAAAAGTATCACATTTTATTACATGACTTCTGACCTAGATACAGTTAACAGCAGCCTACAGAAGTCACTTCCTCATGCACCTTCAAAGTTAAAAACATCAACCTTGCATCAAATGAATAACTATACAAGGACAATCAATATCAATTACTGTTATTAAATGCCTAAAAATGATGAGTGGTGTCCCAGTCATCTGATGCCAGTGCCTGCAAACATGGCATACAGGTAACCTTCTATTTAACTCCTCTGCGCAGATGGAGATGCCTGTGGTCATGGAGCTGCTCTATTTATGCACGCAGTTACACTATTCTATCACTAGATGGCACACCTGGAACAGTTATTGAATATTCACAAGGCAGCCGTGCCGGAACACAATTTAGAATATGGATGAGTCTCATCCCTGTTTCCCAGGAGCTGTATGACTTAAACTCCTCAGCCAAGCCTGATGTGCAAACTGCTTAATACTTGCCCATAGTATCCATCCAGCAGTTAAAAAAAAAAGATCTCTTGCGACAGAAAAAAATTGTTGTCCTTTGTAGCAACTCATGCTAAATTCCACCAGAAAATCATGAATTCATATTGAGTTTCATGCATCAACAGTTGATTTGACAGTGCGCCATTTTGAGAGCCCTGAGAGTTTAGGAAGCCACTTGGAGAGCTGTCTTATTTGGCTCATAAAGAGTAGATAATTTTGAATTTCACACTCAGATGAAGTACACATGTGGTCCAGAAGTTTATGATCCCAGAAATGTATTTTGTCTCCAAGCCATTTTTCAATTCTCAGTTTTTTTGTTTTTTTTTTTTTACAATTTCAATGCTGAATTTTCATGAAGATTTTCTATGTTTGCAGCTTTTTTTTCAACCAAAATTATGAAATTAATCTGAAATATGATGGAATTCTAAATGCTAGAAGTGTCTTTGTCTTAGTTAAGCTCTTCTTTGTGAAGCTCAAATCTTGAATTATAAAGCCGTAAATAGGGTATTGCATAATAGCCAGATTTGGCTTCTCTTAAAGGGGTTAAAGACTGTACAACCTAAAAGACAATGCAGAAAGTTAACATTTACGTTATATGTTACATAAAATGGTACGTTAACCTGAACCATCACGACGTCCTCATGAACAGTTTTATTTTGCTAACTGGGCATGAGAATTTTCCGGCTTTTCCCGAATTCTGGCTTTTTGGGCTTAATTTAATGTTAATTATCAGCTCATGGTCACTGAAGGAGCAACAACTCTGAACAGCGACTGCACGCAAATACAGGCAATACAGGAAAACAACAGAGTCAGGAGAAAAGTTGAGTGATAAACTTTCTCACAGACTCTGTAATAGAGACCTTTTTTTTTCTGAACTGAGAAAATGGGTAAAACGGAAGAAGCGACAAACCAAGCCGCTGGATCTTGCATCAATTATGGAGACCCTCAAGAAATGAGAAGTGAAATGAGGGAGTGGAGGGAAGGTATGAAGGAGCAGTTGGACCAGCTTTTGAAGGAAAACTGTGATCTCAGAAAAGAGATTGCCAAGAAAGACACACAAATTAATTCTTTTCAAACAAACTGGAGGAGCTGGAGCAACAAGAGAAACGTAATGATGTAATCCTGACAGGGCTCAAAATCAAACCCAGGAGTTATGCCAGGGCAGCAGCGACTGACGACGATGGAGGCGAGGAGGACAATAAATCTGTGGAATGCAGGTGATGGAATTCCTTCGGTCCACAAGTATTTCTCTGAACCCCGGCGATGTGGATTCATGTTATCTGCTACCGAAAAGGAATGTAAGAGGAGACCGAGTGTGCAGCACGGGCTGTGCTGTTACGACTTTACAAGCAACAAGCACAAAATCTCTCTGTTGAAGCAAGGGAAAAATCTCAAAGGATCCAATGTTTTCATAAATGCAACCATCGCATGGAAAGCTCGTCCAACTAAAGAAAGCGGGTAAGATACACAGCACTTGGCCGGCTAACTGCAGAATTTTCATCAGACCAAATGGGTCTTCTCCGAAACTACCAGACCGGTGCTGATCAAGATGATGCGGGATCTGGAGAGTTTTGACCACTGAGGCAGGTTAAAATCCTTGACAAATCTCTATGAGCAGTTATCTGATGAACCAAACTGTAGATCAGGAAGCTGGCTTTTTAACAACAAGTCACCATCATTCAGAATAGACCCTAATGAGAAATTGATCCGATAACCATTTTTTTCTATAATCTAAACAAACGCATGCGGATCGTTATTGTAGACAAATTTAACAAGAGCATTAAAATGGAAGTGAGTTTATCCATTATTCACTTTAATAGTAGGAGTCTATATGCAAACTTTGACCAAATAAAGGAATACCTTCTGTCATTTGCTAATTTGTTCAACATCATCGCATTATTGAATTGAATAAGCAAAGGAATTTGTACTGATGAAGGACTCAATAGAGTTGAGTACGTGGAGACTGATGCTAGATAACAGGAAGCCCCTGGCAACGAGACTCAGGGTGGAGGTTGGCGTCTCTTCTTGGAGTCATAAAGGCTCTTTCAAGTCCGTAAAAAGGTGGAGAGACTAAACTTGGTAGATGACGTTAAAGAGAGTGCATTACAAACTATACAGGCGTTTATGAGGGGGAGAGAGTACAAGGGGACAATGTAACAAATAGTTGGAGGGAAGTGATGTTATGATCGCTTTCACTACATTGTCTTTCTACTACATCGCCTGTAAAACAAAAGCTTAGATAAAACAATTTGCTTGGAGATAGGAGACAAGGGAATGAGGGCCAAGGAGATGAGTAATTGGGGGAGAAATTAGAGCATTAAAATTTGATGGAATTTGTAACGCGCTGTTATGTAGTAAAGCTTATGAAAATTGATTTGCAATGAAATAATTTGTGTGGGGGGATGAGAAATGAGGGATCAGGGGCATCTGTAAAAGCAAATGCATCAGCAAAACAAACATGATTTGAGGCTGCATTGCTAAGGTTAAATTGTTTTGTTTTGATCTCACTGTTTGTTGTTTTAATATTGCGTTGCTGTTTCTGTTTATATTTTGTTTTTGGGGAAAAAAAAATTTCACAGATCACAGATATAAACAAACATACACACTCATACACACACAAACGCACACGCACACACACACACACCCACACTCACACACATACACATATATGTACACGTTCTGAAACAGAATTGTCTTATTCGCATTGGTGTAACCCTCCCTCTTTGAGGTTTCAAATGATGCTTTTTTTTCCTTTCATCAAAATTTTTGCTACTAAATAAAGTTGACCTCCGGAGAGGGGGGTTGGTGGCGGGACAAAAAAAAAAGCAAAACAAACATGGCAAAAAAAATTCACTGGGATTTTAGCAAGCGTAAGGGGTGGGAAGGGGTAAAGGTGGAGTAGTCGGAGAGAAAATAGCCAGATTTGTTGCTCCATGATTTGAATTGACTGCAATGAATACGTTGAAGGCTGAAGGATCCAAATTAGCCGTGTTTCATTATTAAATATGGCGAAGCAAGAGGAGAGGAAGGGACGAAGGAACGACAGGATGCGTGTGCTCAGGGATATTAGTGCAGCCTGCACAGACAGGGACGAAAGGGGGGATGTAAGTGGCCGAAAAGATCAAAAACAGGGTGCAGGCACGGGGAATACAACTTGGCCCACTAAATGTGGGCAGTTACCGCAGACTCAGTATCGTAGGCGGTTGGGCCTGATGACGTAGTTGGTGCGTGCAATATTATGGTGAGGATCCGAAATCGATGTATTGCAGTTGGAATCTGGACAATGACTGGTTGCTTTGCTTGTGACTGACGTGGAACAGGACTGGAACCATTTTGCATTGTTAAAATAGTGGTTGAAATTAAGGTCCATTCTTTCATTGCCAGTTGGAGACGAATAACGGTCTATGAATGGAAACCAGGAAATTGTGCTGGGTTGGAGTCACTAGATAGCTGAGGCCTCGAGGCTGGAAGCCATAGTCGGAGTTCTAACACTTGAGAGTAGCTCAGTAGAGGTGATGACTAGGGCCAGAGATGGGTAATGTGGGCTGTATCTATTCCTGGCTTTGGGTGCACATTTCTGGCCTGTAATTACTGAATAACCTCAATTACTAAAGTAGAGGCACTGCTAGAGTGCAAACCTCCGCCAAGGCAGGACAATCCAAATCTTGCTGAGTGGGAGCAAAGCTCAGTTATCGCGTGTCATACAATTTCAAGATGGCTGCCATGGCGGCCATATTGTTTCACTGATCGCGGTCACTGATCCCGGTCAAAATCAATAGTGTCCATCCCTGATGTAATAGCGACCCACCCACAAAATTTCAGAGATATCCGTTCATTACTTTTTGAGTTATCTTGTTCACAAACAAACAAAAAAACAAACCGCACCGATCACATAGACCTCCTGCCAACTTCGTTTGGCGGAGGTTAATAACCTTAATTAGCTAAACCATTTGTGAAATGTTACTTCCTAGTTGCCCTTTTTTATTTTTTTTTAAACTCATGAATGGCCACAAAGACATTTCTTGTGTCCCTAAATGATACATTTTACTATGATCTACATTGAGTAAACTATTGTTTGCTTGTAGCACCCATTGGCTAATTTTAGCAGGATAATTTGTTGAAATGACAACTGGCATAGACACAGGTCCTCTGGAACAGGAATTGCCCATCCCAGTTGTGAACTGTTATGGACCACTCTTAAATTCTACGCATACCAGGCATTCCAATGCCAAAACAAGGCTTGACTTGCAAAAACAAAAAGAATGGCTGTCTCCAGATTAGCGTTTTCACTGTTGTGTCCCGCAGGGTAATAGGGACACTAGATTCCATGCTGATTTTATTTTTTATCGTTTTCCAAAAGTTTATCTTCATAGAAGGAGATGGTTGAATCAGACTAGCAGAGATGAGGGGGCGGAACTACAGGGGTTTGTTTATTGAGGTATTAGCAGTGGCCTGATCAGGTCAGGACTGAGCCTATAAGATTCTGTTTATTACATAACTGAATTGCACAATTTAATAGAACGCAAACGTAATTTCTGTAAGCGCTTGAATAGTAATCTCCAATATATGTTAGCACTGAGGTAACGTCATCACTTTGCTTACTTACACTGCAGTCAAGCTATCACATTCGCGTTTGAACTAGCAACAATTTGTATTGATCACTTTCATGTCATGAGTTGGGCCATGGGAAAAGCACTACAGGTATGTGATAGAGAAAAATACGGAACAAATGCCAAGTCATGGTTTTCTTCGGCTGTCAACTGAATAGCTAGCTAACGTTAGCTTGCTAACTAACAAACTAATGTTACATAATGGTTATGGAACGGTACTGTTAGCACTCTAGCTAAGTAATGTTAACTTAGTTATGAGAGTGGCACTTAGCTAGCCTGCTACAGTGCTAAGCCATACCAATTTATCCAACTTTACACTTGGTTTGGCTAAATATTAACAGGATGACTTAACATGGAGTGATTGTTTTCTCATGCTCAAAGACAATAAAATTATGGGGAACAACCTTTCCACTGGGGTGGGCTGATATGGAAGAATCCTCTTCCGGTCTTCAACCATGCATTTATTGGGTAACTAATGTTTAGTTTTTGAGGTTTTGACTAAACTTCAGAGTTGGGCAGAATAATTGACTGACTTGTGCACTCCCTGGTGACGGGTCCTATCCCCCCTTAACTATAGGAATTAAGTCTGTTCAATCTCTAGTCCTCTTGCATACATTCCAAAGATAAGCCTTCTAGGGCCATGAGAGTCAAGCAGAGGGTCATAAACTATGAGTGTACACCCCTGCAATTCCTAGAAGAATAGAGAACACCATTGTTACAGCCTTAAGCGACCACCAACAAAAATAAGAGCATTTCCTTTTTTAGTTAATTCTTTTTTATCTTCTTTTATTATTTTTTCTTTCAGTTTTTTCAGTTTCGTGCCCCTGAATACTGCCTAAGATTTGCCCATATCACTTATGTTTTAAGGAGCAGTACTAAAACTTCTCAGAGGTATTTGATAACTGAGCTTCATTACCTCCAAACATAGTCATGTTTGGTGTCATTAGAAACAGACTAAATCCAGGAATATCTTTATAAACATTCTATAGAGCTCAGCTCTGCTCCTAAAATCATAAGGGCATTTTAATACATCATTGGCCAGTTTCACAAGAGACCGTTTGCCATTGCTCACACCTTCGAACATCCACTGCTCCATGAATCAGCACAGCTTGCTTTCATCCCCCTCCCCTTTGTAACCTCATAAAAATGTGGGCCTTTGCTGTGTACTTCGGCTTTTTGGTACCCAGAGAGACAGCAGGAACATTTTTGGCATTTAATAAACCAACTAGGGCTTTTTTTTTCCAAACTAAGACCAGTTAAGAGTTTTAACATCTGGGCACTGGAGTTGGGATTTGTTTTCTGCCATTTTCATCGGAAGATTTCACTGTTTTTTCACTGTTTGTTTCTAAGACTTAGATCTTGGCCTAATTTGGGATAATTTCAGGAGGTACAAGCTTTGGTTTGGTGTTTTCATTCTTTTTCTTCTTCTTTGATTGTTCATGTCTTTTAATAGGCCATTTGCAGGAATTGATCATTTGACAAATCACTCCATGGCAACAAGACCGTGGTGTGCAGGCGAACTCTACATTCCTTGACAACTAAAAGAGTTTGACTGGCGTTGCGTGACATTCCAATAATTTAGAAACTGTTTTGACCTTTTGTTCTGCCTTTTTTTGGCCGATTTTTACTGCGTACATAAAAAAAGGTATATTTTATCATTTGGTGTAAGATTTTTGCCATATACTGGCCGCAAAAGCGAGTTTTTTGACTTCAAGTTGGTTGCTGCCGACCGAAACTCACGTGTGAAATGGCGAAATTCTCAGGCATGTCTATGTCTTTCTAAACTCCTTTTTAGCTGTAAACATTCAACGATTGTTAAGAAGATTCATAAAACGAAACTTAGATAATCTGTAGATGTGTTTTGTGGCCGTATTATTCGCATTCACAGACATTGTATACTCTGTTACTTTTTTAAAATGTTGGATAACTGAGGGGTTTTAATAGCTGAAGCACTTGTGCTCAGTATTCACAGTGCTGGACGTTAAGCGAGGACATCTAATTATGACAACTGATTGCATATAATTCAATTAATCTTCACTTCCCGACACATTGATGCATTATATCTTACAGATGCCTCAATGGATAAGACCATGCACTGAATTCCTGAAATTTCATGCCCCGTCATCCCCTTGATTCCTCGTTCCTTTTCGTCCCTCTCCATTTTGGCCCTCGTTCCTCATTAATTTATTGCATTTCATTGTTCAGAAGCTCAACCTTATAAGAACCACAGACTGTATATAAAAATGGAGCCAAAATATCTTTCATACTGATGCTGCCATCTAGCACATTTGGAGCCAGAGTCTGTGCAGTAGTGGTCTGGGGGTTGAGCTGCGGTTTTGAGGCCCCCCATACACCCGCCCTACTCAGACGCAAGCACATTGCCTGAACTTTTCATGCAGCCTGGCTGGCTGGTGGCTACTTTAATGTTAGACAAGAGCCTGGGAGTGTGTTCAGTAACATTAAACGTTATTGTTAGCCTAAAATACTCTATAATGTCTTGTGAGGAAACATAACCAAATGAAAGCACCCTTCTACCCAGACTGAAAGCTAAAGGGTTAAAGGGTTAGCTATGTTGGATGTCCATGCCAATGTCCAGCCAAACTCGTGCCAACTGCTAGCTATATACTTGCTAGTTGGCTAATACATTGACTGTGGATAAATAACCTCATACAAACCTTCAAAAAAGGTAGCTACATACAGTCTGTGCGCAAATTGACTCCCTGCAATCCCTCCATGTTTTATCATTTGCTAAGTAAATTAAGCTCTTTGCGAAGAACATAATATTGCTGCGAACAGTACAAGACAGTACTATGCTCTGAGTACAGAGATTTTTACCATCGATTTCCATTGCTTCTTAATTTACAGCTGACAATGCAGCAACCAACTACCATCAACCTACCTACGACTTAAGAGGGGATTCGCTGCTGATACAAACAATCCGACTCTTCAGACAAAGCAATGTCATGCCTCTACAGTCAGCGAGGGTTTGTTTCTTATATATTGTGTACTTCTCAAAAAAATGATACAGCCTAGGTGTGGAGCTTCAGCAGAAACTACCCTCTGTACTTGACAGATGCTCTGGAGCCTTGAATGTAAATATTGCTATTCTCCTAACTATGCCTCCCCAAAAAATCCACTCTTTACTACCAACAATAGGAGAATCGTCTCATTTAACTAGCTTCGCTATCATTTTTGACTTGTTTTCATAAAATCTGGCAAATCTCCAGATTATTACTCTGGAATGTTCTTCTGCATCAGCACTACGACCTCAGTTTTGAAACAAGGAGTACCAGACAATGCAGTCTATGTCCTCAGTCACTGGTTATCACTAGAATACCTATGGTATATTCATAAAGACATCAATGATGTCAATCAAACACACTCACTCACTCATACCTTTTGAGGTCTAGAAGGAGTCTCAATGACTCCAAGAAGAGACGCTACCCCCACGTGGGACTCCCCCTTATCCTGCATTAGCCTCTGTCAACTCAACTTCATCCCGTCCTATATCAGCCGGATTCCAATGCCTGTATGATTCAATACATTTTGTAAACTACTCCTTTAGGTGTGGTCTGGAATTCATTAAATGGTAAAGGATATGTCCTGCTTTCCTATCATTCCAGCGCACTTTCGTAAACTTGCCAAAAGTTCTTCCAATTTTGAGTTAGAATGAGCAATACATGTTGAAAGATCATATTTCGACTTTTTTCGTCTCTTACAAAGTGTTGATAAAGAATGAGAGATAGTGAGAGACACCCCTTTTTAGCAGATCTCATGTCAGTTGAAACTCTCCAACAAAACCTCATGAGAATTTTCTTACCTATTATTGCAATAACGTATCCAAAACTCATATGGCAATATCTACACATAATAAACAATGAAAAATAGGCAAAAGTATCACATTTTATTACATGACTTCTGACCTAGATACAGTTAACAGCAGCCTACAGAAGTCACTTCCTCATGCACCTTCAAAGTTAAAAACATCAACCTTGCATCAAATGAATAACTATACAAGGACAATCAATATCAATTACTGTTATTAAATGCCTAAAAATGATGAGTGGTGTCCCAGTCATCTGATGCCAGTGCCTGCAAACATGGCATACAGGTAACCTTCTATTTAACTCCTCTGCGCAGATGGAGATGCCTGTGGTCATGGAGCTGCTCTATTTATGCACGCAGTTACACTATTCTATCACTAGATGGCACACCTGGAACAGTTATTGAATATTCACAAGGCAACCGTGCCGGAACACAATTTAGAATATGGATGAGTCTCATCCCTGTTTCCCAGGAGCTGTATGACTTAAACTCCTCAGCCAAGCCTGATGTGCAAACTGCTTAATACTTGCCCATAGTATCCATCCAGCAGTTAAAAAAAAAAAAAGATCTCTTTAAGACAGAAAAAAAATTGTTGTCCTTTGTAGCAACTCATGCTAAATTCCACCAGAAAATCATGAATTCATATTGAGTTTCGTGCATCAACAGTTGATTTGACAGTGCGCCATTTTGAGAGCCCTGAGAGTTTAGGAAGCCACTTGGAGAGCTGTCTTATTTGGCTCATAAAGAGTAGATAATTTTGAATTTCACACTCAGATGAAGTACACATGTGGTCCAGAAGTTTATGATCCCAGAAATGTATTTTGTCTCCAAGCCATTTTTCAATTCTCAGTTTTTTTGTTGTTTTTTTTTTACAATTTCAATGCTGAATTTTCATGAAGATTTTCTATGTTTGCAGCTTTTTTTCTCAACCAAAATTATGAAATTATTCTGAAATATGATGGAATTCTAAATGCTAGAAGTGTCTTGTCTTAGTTAAGCTCTTCTTTGTGAAGCTCAAATCTTGAATTATAAAGCCGTAAATAGGGTATTGCATAATAGCCAGATTTGGCTTCTTCTGCAAAGGGGTTAAAGACTGTACAACCTAAAGACAATGCAGAAAGTTAACATTTACGTTATATGTTACATAAATGGTACGTTAACCTGAACCATCACGACGTCCTCATGAACAGTTTTATTTTGCTAACTGGGCATGAGAATTTTCCGGCTTTTCCCGGAATTCTGGCTTTTTGGGCTTAATTTAATGTTAATTATCAGCTCATGGTCACTGAAGGAGCAACAACTCCGAACAGCGACTGCACGCAATACAGGCAATACAGGAAAACAACAGAGTCAGGAGAAAAGTTGAGTGATAAACTTTCTCACAGACTCTGTAATAGAGACCTTTTTTTTCTGAACTGAGAAAATGGGTAAAACGGGAAGAAGCGACAAACCAAGCCCGCTGGATCTTGCATCAATTATGGAGACCCTCGAAGAAATGAGAAGTGAAATGAGGGAGTGGAGGGAAGGTATGAAGGAGCAGTTGGACCAGCTTTTGAAGGAAAACTGTGATCTCAGAAAAGAGATTGCCAAGAAAGACACACAAATTAATTCTTTTTCAAACAAACTGGAGGAGCTGGAGCAACAAGAGAAACGTAATGATGTAATCCTGACAGGGCTCAAAAATCAAATCCAGGAGTTATGCCAGGGCAGCAGCGACTGACGCATTTATGGAGGCGAGGAGGACAATAAATCTGTGGAAATGCAGGTGATGGAATTCCTTCGGTCCACAAGTATTTCTCTGAACCCCGGCGATGTGGATTCATGTTATCTGCTACCGAAAAGGAATGTAAGAGGAGACCGGAGTGCAGCACGGGCTGTGCTGTTACGACTTACAAGCAACAAGCACAAAATCTCTCTGTTGAAGCAAGGGAAAAATCTCAAAGGATCCAATGTTTTCATAAATGCAACCATCGCATGGAAAGCTCGTCAACTAAAGAAAGCGGGTAAGATACACAGCACTTGGCCGGCTAACTGCAGAATTTTCATCAGACCAAATGGGTCTTCTCCGGAAACTACCAGACCGGTGCTGATCAAGATGATGCGGGATCTGGAGAGTTTTGACCACTGAGGCAGGTTAAAATCCTTGACAAATCTCTATGAGCAGTTATCTGATGAACCAAACTGTAGATCAGGAAGCTGGCTTTTTAACAACAAGTCACCATCATTCAGGAATAGACCCTAATGAGGAAATTGATCCGGATAACCATTTTTTCTATAACGAAACAAACGCATGCGGATACGTTACTGTAGACAAATTTAACAAGAGCATTAAAATGGAAGGGAGTTTATCCATTATTCACTTTAATAGTAGGAGTCTATATGCAAACTTTGACCAAATAAAGGAATACCTTCTGTCATTTGCTAATTCGTTCAACATCATCGCATTATCGGACACTTGGATTAAAGAAGAAAAGGACAAGGACTTCTACATGGAGGGTTACAACTTCGTGTAAGAGCAGACTGAATAAAGCTGGTGGGGGTGTTGACTATTTATTGATGAGGCCATAAACTTCCAGGTACTAGAATGCAAATCAAATGTTGTAGAAAATGTAATGGAATGCCTTACAATTGAGATTCCTAAGTTGAAAGGTAAAAATACGGTTATTTGTTGTGTGTACAGAGCACCGGATTCGCAAATTGATGTTTTTAGTAAATGTATGGGTGAATTACTTGCCAATATGAACCAGAAAAAATGTTTTTATATGTGGGGACTTTAATATTGACTTGATAAATCCAAATAATAGCTCTATAATAGAGGATTATATTAACACCATGTATGCCATGGGTATGCAACCATTAATCACAAAACCAAGCAGGATTACTAGACACAGTGCCACCTTGATAGATAATGTGTATACTAATGTATTAGATTCTGAAATATTAAGTGGCATCATGATAAATGACATTACTGATCATCTACCAGTTTTTGCTATTTGTAACTGCAAATTAGATATAAGGGACCAGGCTAGATCGAAAATCCTAGAATTAGATCTGTTGAACCAAAATTGGGATAATGTACTAGCAGAACAAGATCCAAATAAAGCCTATGAGGCTTTTCTATGGACAGTAAACTCCCTGTATGATAAACACTGTCTAGCCAAAACAACGAACAAACTGAAGCAAAACAAAGAGAGAAGACCTTGGGTTTCGAAAGCACTGGCAAATGCGTGTAAGAAAAAAATACACTGTATAAGCAGTTTCTGAGGGAAAGAACTGAGAAAGCAGAAATTAGGTACAAAAATTACAGAAACAAAATGACACATTTACTAAGGAAACATAAAAGAGAGTATTATGAAAAGCTTTTATTAGAAAATAAACATTATACCAGAAATCTCTGGAATATAATCAAGAACGTCTCTGGGAGGACTATGAAGAGGGAGTACCCTGCCTTCTTTAACATAAATGGCAAAAAAGTGGAGAACATGGAACTGGTCATGGAGAATTTTAACAGTTATTTTGTGAATGTTGGGCCAGAACTAGCAAAGGGTATTAAATCCTCACACCTAAGATGGGACTACCTTGATAAGGATGAGGAAATCCAAGACATAATGACATTAACTCCTGTTACCGTATCTGAAATCAGATCAATTCTGAAAAATTGTACAGCTAAGACATCTGTTGATGCAAACCAATTAGATATGAAATTACTGAAAACACTAACTAACGCAATTGTAACTCCACTTACGCATATATGCAATCTATCCTTCTCCTATGGAGTGTTTCCAGATAAAATGAAGATAGCGAAAAGTTATCCCTCTCTACAAAAGTGGGGATAAATATGATTTCTCAAACTATCGTCCTGTCTCGATTTTACCTCAATGCTCGAAGGTCCTAGAAAAGCTCTTCAATGACAGATTGGACAAGCACATTGATAAACACAAACTACTGTGTGACAGTCAGTATGGGTTCAGGAAAAAACATTCGACAGCACTAGCCCTAACGGAATTTATTGAAATGATTAAAGATTCACTAGATTCAAACTTATATTCTATAGGCATATTTATTGATCTGAAGAAAGCATTCGACACTATAAATCACGATATACTGATTGAAAAACTTTACAAATATGGAATAAGAGGGACCGCATTAAAATGGATCAAAAATTACTTAACAAGTAGGACGCAATTTGTGCAGATGGGCAATAGCAAATCAAATTGCTTGGACATTACCTGTGGAATTCCTCAGAGCTCGGTCATAGGTCCTAAGTTGTTCATAATTTACATAAATGACATTGTTAAGGTGTCCGATATCCTAAAACTAATTTTATTCGCAGACGACACGACTATTTTTTGCTCAGGTGCCGATCTTAAACAATTGGTAAAATTGGCTAATAACGAAATGTCTAAACTTCACACGTGGTTTAATGTAAACAAATTATCACTAAATCTTACAAAGACCAAATTTATGATATTTGGGAAAAAAGGCCTAAAGGATGACATAGACTTAAAGGTAAATGGTACCAGCATTGAAAGGGTAAACAAATTTAAAGTCATGGGAGTTATGTTAGATAATCTCTTAAGCTGGAAACCGCATGTAAACTTGGTTCAAAGAAAGTTAGCTAAAAGCGTGTCTATTCTTTGGAAAATGCAGAAATTATTAAAACATAAGTCTCTTAAAATAATCTATTCAGCCCTCATAGCACCCCACTTACATTACTGCGCTGAAGTATGGGGACACACTTATAATAATACAATAGAATCATTGTTTAAACTCCAAAAAAAAGGCCCTTAGAATTATTCATTACGTTCCTTATGGAACTCATACAAACGATTTGTTTATTAAGGCAAAGTTTCTTAAATTACAGGATATAATAAAATTCAACTCCTTGCAAATTGTGTATTTAGGATACCACAAAGAATTGCCTAGAAATATACAATGCCTATTTTTGGAACGTGAGTGTACCCATGATCTAAGAGGCAGAATGTTGTTGCAAAAGAGAAGGGTCAAATCGACTCGGAGTGAGCACTCCTTATCTGTGGCTGGAGTCAGTGCATGGAATATACTTGAAGACAATATTAGAATGGCAGACAATCTGAAGGTCTTTAAGTATCTTTTGAAATGTGCATGTTTGAACAACTATAAACTTATCCAACAAAATGACATTGGATAAATTAAACGGAACCATAACGGGCATAAACAATAGGGGTTGTTTAGACAAAAAATGTGGACTGCTATTGTTAAATCTGTACCATTGCATCTGCTGAACACACCAGGCCACCTGTCTAAAGAAAACGGTCAAAGCACATTACTACAGACAGCTGTAACCAACATGGACCTTATAAACTGGTCGTTAAATTGACAAAATTATTTCCACGAGGCGGACAGGTTCTGGAGAACCGAAATGCCCAGATGGGACATTCCCCGGCTGGTTACACCATGGATGCATGGGGAAAGTGGCGTTCGCTGTGTTTGGCAGTCCTGGACATCGAGGATGTAGAGGACGCCTATCTATTGGATTTATGATAGCGGGCCTGCTATCATTGGGGCTCGGTCTGTTTTGATCGACCATAGGATAAAAGAAAAACTTTGAAAGGCATGGTTATCCTCGACAGAAAGCTCAATAAAATTGGATTTGACGTCCAAGGAAGGCAAGGACGGACTAAACATACTGCGAGGAGTCATTAAATCCGATAAGGCAAGGGTGAACCAAGTCGACGGAGATGATGACTAACTAAGAGATCCATGCAAAGATCTGGTATTATTGCACCTTCCACCTACTCCAAATCACTAGGAACAAACCAAATGATGAAGAAAGGAGTTCAGGTTTCTCTGGACCAAGTCTAATGGATTAAATCAAGAGTGACACTCAAATCTAAAACTTACATAGACACTCAGCTATATTGTGATTAAAATTCTTCATGATGTTCATAACTCTTTATTATCTTATGTTGTGACGCTTAAATCATAGTGTAAATGGACACTCAGCTCTGTTGTGATTTATGAATCTTTATGATATCTTAACCATAATCAAACTGTTTTTCCGAAGTTGGGGGCGGACTTTGACAAGCGATCTCGCTTCTCCCACTTTACCCTTTTCGGTCATGATACATGTTGTATTGAAATTTTCATGAAATGACTATACAATCATGCCGAAATAAAAACAAATAAATAAATAAATTTGGACCCTACCAACACCATTTGCTGAGTTTTTTTTTGGGGGGGGTTATAGGGTATGGTAAGCTGAGTACCAGATCTGCTAGGAAATTCAATCGCACATTGGTGATTTTCCGTGGTTGAATCTGAGCTTTACCAAACATCTTAATACATCTTTTTTAATCTTAATGCCTTTGGTTGAAAATAAAGAATGGATCACGTGTAGCTGTTTGATTCAGTTTGATGCAAAAAACAGCTTCAGCTCATGGCGGCAATAGATGGCTGCTAAGTTGGTACACACCTGCTTCCATCTTCAACTTAAACAATTAATTTTAATTAATTAACCATTGCAAATAATCAGTGACCACTGGACTTCATATACGCAGTGAAATTTTTATGAAAATGCATCGCATAGCATCACTTTGGACAAGTAGCAAAGTTCAACTTTTTGCAAGACTGAATCAGTGAATGATTGACCTGGCCTTCAACTGAAAGAGAAAATGATGTTAGAGTTGCTGAAATTGAGCATCCTATCAGTCATTTTAGGTGTTGTTTTATGCACTTGCTGATGAAGATTGGTTTTTATAATATGATGCATAATTTTGCCGATCGTTTTTCACCAGGCAAAGGAAACATGTTGCGGTGGGCGATAATGTGTGAAACTTATGATTACTGAAGGGACCAAGTTGGAATTCAATCTTCGATGTCACTGCATTAAGTCGGTTAGGCCGGACATCAATATATTTAATCAGTAATTTTAAAAAAGATGGCAAATCTGTAATACTGTTGCTTCAATATATCAACCCCTTTGCCCAGAATACAAATAATGACAAATTTGTCCTGTTATGCATGAGCCTGTTTAGACTTCATAAGTCATTATTTGTGTCACAGAGACTACGGAAAATTATTCCAGTGAAGCAAGACATTTGGAAATTCAATTACAGAATAATTTAGGAATTAAATTGCAGAACTCCTTGGTCTTGTTGTCAAGCGGTCCTGCTTTGACGCAGGGAATTCAAAACCTGGCTTCAGTCCCAGGGCGGCCAAGGCCGTCCACAGACACGCCCTCCACCCTTTTCACTTAACTCCATTTAAGCTGGAATGACCCCCTCACAGTTCTGAGCTTCATCCTCAACACTTCTCTTACTGTATTCCTATCAATAATACTCCACTTTTGGATTGTATCCTGTATCTGCGTCAGGTTCCTTGTCTGGATCATAACATAGTGTTAGATTTGTACCATGTTGAAATTATAATTTGTAGCAATATTACAGCATGTTATACTGTATTTGATATCATAAAATTCATCCCTTCAGAGAAGTCAATTTTGGCAGACTATTGCTTACACAGCAGACAAAATAGAATCTTCACTGGGAAAGCAGCTTTGAACGGTTGAGCCAGAGGGAAGGAGCAAATGCAACTTAAATGGAAAAAGAGGCCAAAAAATGAAAAAAAAAAAAAATTCTGAAACTACATCAGTTTGAGACCAAACTAATATAATTTTTAGAGCGGTTAAAACATCCGCGTCCGAGAAAATTAATTATAAACACTCAAATTACTGCTGTGGGCAACGCCAAGTTGCATTTGAAGGCTCAACTCAGTTGGTCCATGACGTCAAATCGTCAACTCAAAAGACCATCACACTCTCTTTACAAGTGTTTTAAGCAGTTTTCTGCAGTTTTTTCTCTCTCTGCTCCACAAAATTTTCCTAGATTATGACTACGGTACCAGAAAATCATGTCGGACAATATAATAATAATAATAGTTCATGTTCAGGAGACTCTGACAGCTTGAGTGAAGCCTTTTCTCAAAAAATTTTTTGAGTGTTTTAACGAGTTTGGTATACAATCTTATCAGTTTGAGCCAGAGATCAATGTAGCCTCTAATACTGACAAAATTGAAGCATCAAACAGCGAACATAATGATGAGCAAGACCAAGATAGGCTTCAGAATTCCAGCTGGTAAGTTTTTCCTCTGTGTGTGTTTTGTTGCAGAAACGTGTGATAGCACCTGTCTGTTTTTGACGTCTGTGGTTTATCGCGTGTTTACAAACTTAAGAGAGACCATGAGACATCAATATTTTAGTTTACATTAAAAGATAAAAACACAAATACGAAATAATACCCTTTATATGTTACGAGGAGGAGAGAAGTTAATAAAAATACTAAAATGTTGCTTTAAATATGCTTTATGAGAAAGACAAAGCAAATCCTTCATTGTTCATCAGTAGGGGACTTCAGTATAAATAAGCAAAAATATTTAGCATACTTTGCACTGCATTATTTTGTGATTACTATTCCAAAATAAAAATAACAAGTGGTACCAGGAACAACAAACCCCGCCCCTCGCATATACTTTCACCTACTTATACGAAATTCAATAGGGATCTATTCTGGGTCAGTGGCAATCCCTAAACCGAATTTGGGGTGAATGTGCCGATTAGTTTTGCCACTAGAGTGTTAACAAACAAACAAACAAACGCACAAACACACAAACAAACACAAAAATAAACCGAACCAAAAACAATACCCCTTGCCCTCACCCTTCGGGTTGGGGGGGGGTAATAAAATTTAGTGTTTTCTGGGCTTGAAAAGGGAAGCCAAATTGTGCATTCAATCCCCATCTGAGTTATAGAATAAGTGCACATGTACATCCTCGGACTAATAAATCTGTTATGTGTTGCTAAAATAAATGCTAGCAATAATTTCTGGATCAGTGTAGTCATATATTTCTGGTTGGAAATATTAATACATTAGCAATTTTAGCTGATTCAGTCGTACATTTCCATTGGCACTCAAAGTTTACTTGCAAAAATTTACATTGACAGAGAAATTTTAATCCATATACCTAGTTCAGGAGGGGCATGACTGCTGGTTTAACATTTTAAATATATTTTACATTCCACTGGTATACTTTGCAATCTGCAGTCCATAGATGCAATAGGGAAGTGAAAGGTGGTCTATTCCTCTCAATGTTGAGCACATGGTTTAATTAAAAATGATAATCAAGGTAAAATAGTGACACAAAGTTCATTAAATATTTCAAACATATTGTATTTAGATTATACGCTAGATAAGTTGTTGTATTTTATCTTAAAGCACGTGTTATTGGCTTGCAGATATCACAAAATGAGTAATATAAATCATTTTACGCCTATTATATTCCATTTTATCAAACCCACTCAACTCGCTTGCAAGGCACCGAAAACTGATGGATCAATGGAGTAACATCAACCTTATTATCCAATGATAGATGTAGTAATTTCCCCTATCTTTTCAAACTCAGTGACAAACCATGCTATCCAGTACCTAATAAGAAGCAGAGGAATGGATTGCATGTATTTAATTAAAAACTGTATAAACCAATATATACAGGAGGACAGATTATAGATGAGCTTATTTATTTATTTAATTCATTCATTCATTCATCCATTCATTCATTTTACCAAATCCCCCCTTTCCCCCAATTCTGCATTAAGATTTTAGCTATTAGGTTACGGCTCTGCCCCTTATATTACAAGGTTTGCAGCTAATTTGTGTTCAGTGTCCTCCATATGAAAACCAAAGTCTATTTTACATGACAGGCTACACTGAAGAAGAAGACAAATTGCATCAATAAGAGGAGGGATATTGCTTAACAGGAATACCACTTGTGTGGGTATGCAATGAGATTGACCTTACTTACGTTGTCCATTGGGGGAAAAACACCAAATCACTGGTGGTATGGAGGCAATGCAGCGCACAATGTACATAAAGGGTCAATGAGGGCTATTTCTCAGATTGCTTAAGAATGGAATTTATGGATTCGTGTGTTTCTCTAAGGGATTGTTAAGGTATATCATTAAAAATTTACTTCGCCCCCATGGTTCATTTGACAATAGTAAGAAGAAGACCACTGCACAAGCATAAATGAGAAGTCAGAGGAACTAAACATGTATTTTTTTGTGAATACATTTTGATTGCACAGAAAGGCCCTTGGGTTATAGACTCATGAACTCTGCTTGGGGCAAACTGTCAGGTGAAGGTAATAGAAAGTAAAGAGATGGGCTAAAGCCAAAACACCCTCCAGGAACAGTTATATGGCTTAGAAAATGCATGGTTCCAAAGCAATGTGAACTTACAGATCGATAATGCCACTTTTAGATGCGCCCATGCTTGCTTTTTCAATTAATCTTTAGTGACAGATTTTGTGGCATATATGTGTTTTGCTAGGGCAATACAGTTTTTTTGAACTGTGAGTAACCAAAAGCCATAAAGTGGTCACAGAGCCATTGTTTTGAACTCAACTGAACAATCATTCAGGAAATCATTTTGAAAAAAATAGGGAAACCCCTGAAAATAATTATTGTATTAGTGATGATTTAAACATGACCCACACTTCTCTAAAAGAAATGCCAATAATTGACATTTCATGCACGATGATTTTTTTTTTTTTCTTGACTGTCCTCAAGGGTTACTGGTGTAAAAAGGTGAGTGAATAACACAAACTGCATAATCACAAGTTTATAATACAGTTGCATGACTGCTGATGAGGGATTCCGAAACATTAACAACTCTGCATATGGCATTTTATGGCAAAACCACGTGGAGAAATTAAGTCCAGAGAATTTAAATGGTCTGGAGGCTCTGGCCAGCCATTATTTGTGCCACTTTTTTTAAGCTATTGGCGTGGTGTGGCGTCCGTCGTTCGGAACATTTTTTATCTTTTTTTTTGGCCTGATGAATTTTCATGTAAATCTGCAATAACATACTACTAGACCATATCTCCAGAAGTTTTTCTCGGATTTTTGATTGAATCATTTTTGTCTGTTTTTTGGGCCCTTGAAATTTTGGCTCCAATGTTAAAGATAGGACTGAGAAATTTTAAAAAATCATTTCTCAAAAACTGCATGATAAATTTTTTTCTAAATCAGGCAATCAACTTACCTTAGTACCGTCAATGTACAGTGCGAGCGCCATTTTGATTGAATCGACGGAAGTGGGTCTATTGGGGGCGCTGTACTTTATGAATATGCAAGATGGCCTGTGGAGGCCAAATGGTTGAAGATAGAGATTAAGTTTGTATTATCGACATATAGGAAGTCATATACGACCTATATTTTGGCAATATTAAATGTGACCACAGATGACTTTGAAAGGTCAAACTCAAGGTCAGGGAATATAATAACAATGTTAAAAGATATGACTTGAAATTTAAAAAAATTATTTCTCAAAAACTGTCTGATAACTTTTTTCTAAATCTGGCAATCAACTCACCTTGATGCACTTTATGTACAGTGCGAGTGCCATTTTGATTGAATCGACGGAAGTGGGTCTAGTGGGGGTGCTGTACTTTAACATTGGGTCTTATGGAGAATGGGCCAAATCGCCTGTGGAAGCTAAATGGTTGCAGATAGAGATTAAGTTTGTATTACTGACATATAGGAAGTAATATATGACCTATATTTTGGCTGTGTTAAAGTTGACCTCAGATGACCTTGAAAGGTCAAACTTGAGGTCAAGCAAAATGTGACCATTTTCAAAGGTTTCTAGGCTTGAAAATATTGAAGATTGGGAACATATGTGCATTGAACACTTCTAGGAAGTCATGTATGAACTTTTATTTAGTGCCCTTCAACTTGACCTTTGGCGACCATCGGAGGTCAAACTTCACATAGTGAAGTTTCAATGACTTCTATCACCAAAACTATTACAGATAGAGCTTAGGTTTGTATTGCAAGCATAGAGGAAGTCATGTATGAAGTTTCATTTGGTGACATTGAACTTGACCTTCAGTGACCTTGAATGCCCAAACTTCACAGCGAAATTTTAATGACTTATATGAGCAAAATGGTTACAGATAGTTTCCATTTTTATTGGAGCTCTATAGGCTGTCATACATGAACTTTCATTTATAGGCTTTGAACTTGACCTTTGGCGACCTTTGAAGGTCAAACTTCACATAGTGAAATTTCAATGACTTCTATCACCAAACTATTACAGATAGAGCTTAGGTTTGTGTTGTGGCCATATAGGAAGTCATGTATGAAGTTTCATTGGGTGACCTTGAACTTGACCTTCAGTGACCTTCAATGGCCAATTTTTTACAGTGAAATTTCAATGACATATCAGCAAAATCGTTACAGATTGAGTGTAGGTTTGTATTGAAGACGTATAGGAAGTCATGTATGAACTTTCATTTGGTGACCTTCACATTGACCTTCGAAGGTCTAACTTGACCTAGAGAAAATTCAATGATTCTGTCGCTGAAAAGGTCACAAATGGAGCCTAGGTTTGTGTTACTGACATAGGAAGTCACATATGAACTTTCATTTGATGACATTTAGCTTGACTGTTGGTGACATTTGAAGGTCAAACTTGACATAATACAATTACAATGACTTGTATTGCCAAAATGGTCACAGATGGAGTTTAGGTTTGTATTAGAGACATACAGGAAGTCATATATGAACTTTCATTTGGTGGCCTTCATATTGACCTCTGAAGGTCAAACTTGACCGAGTGAAAATTTTATGACCTCTATTACTAAAAGGGTTACCGACAGAGCCTAAGTTTGTATCACAGACTTAAAGGAAGTCACACATTAACTTCATTTGGTGACATTCAACTTACCTGTTGGTGACCTTTGAAGGTCAAACTTGACATAACACAATTACAATGACTTGTGCTGCCAAAACGGTCACAGATGGAGCCTAGGTTTGTATTAGTGACATATAGGAAATTATATATGAACTTCCATTTGGTGACCTTTGTGTTGACCTTCACAGGTCAAGTCTTACCTTGTGAAAATTCAATGAGTTGTATCACTAAAATGGTCACAGATGGAGCCTAAGTTTCTGTCATTGACATCCAGGAAGTCACATATGAACTTTTATTTGGTGACATTCAACTTGACTGTTAGTGACCAGAGGGTCAAACTCAACAGTGAAATTATAATGACTTGTATCACCAAAATGGTCACAGATTGAGCCACGGTTTCTATAGAGACATTTAGAAAGTCATTTACGAACTTTCATATGGTGATATTTTGCTTGACTTCATTGGCCTTCAAATTGCAAACTTGATATTGTGAAATTATATTGACTTGTGTCTGTTAAACTGTCACAGTACTGTTACATTGTGTATTTGAGATATATAGGGAGAGATAAACCAACTTCAACTTTTGTGCTTTGCATTGACGTGTGAAGGTCCAGATTGATTCAAATTCAAACAATATTATTGTAACAGGACAAATATCTTTTTTTCATATGTATGCATATGTTGTGTCATTAACTGAGAGAATAGTATATTTTCATTCTGAAACTATTATGACTATTGTAAGTTCTGGCAATGCTATAATATAATTTTTGTTTTAATGGTTTTATTATGTGCCATAGATCAACTTGAATCATGATGTTTTTGAGTTTGAACATACATATTTGACACATCGCTGGTTCCACCTGGGTAATGTTAAGTAAACTACAAGTCACATGAGATGTAGCAGAGTGAGTAAGATTTTGGCTGATTAGGACACAATTTTGTGACAGTGATGTGAGAAAATAACGAGGGAAATGGTTATTTAGACTTCATTGTTATGCGTACGTTACAACTTCAAATAGGTGCTAATGGATTAAACAACATTGACCAGCCTATGTAGAAAGACTTGATGCAATGGCAATTGGCTAATTTTTTGAAAGCTCCAGTTTGATGAAAAATCATAACCATTGGTTATATAATTGTGTTAGTGGGCTAGGGGAATCTTGACGAGCATTTGGTTGAAATGATTTAGAGCAAAACTATAGGCGCAGTAAAATTAACGCATAATGCGTTGAAAATTGATGTAGATATGGTCAGCAATTTTCTTTATGCAGATGTTGATGAACAAATGATTATGATGGTTTTGATTGCATGTTGAGAAATGATAACGCCATATTAGTAAACTTAAAAAAAAAAACACAAGAGTGAAAACAGAGCTGAGCTGAGTCTACACTAAAATGTGGGGGTCAATGGGTTGAAGGCAGCTGATTGGTCCCAGGGAACGTCATTCGCGTGACGCATGACAGGCCGATTTTATAAATACAATCATCACCATCACAGTCAAATGGGAGAATTTTCATAGCAAGTCTATCCAAAGTGAAAACAGTCGGACGTGATTCAAGTAGATGAATATGTATGCAAACCTAAAAGCTAGTTAGTTTTCTTGTAAGTTCATTTCAGATGAAATACTTGTTCCTCGGTGAAATGACAGGATTAAAACTTCGGAAAAGAGGATTATATTGTCATAGTCCACTAACGGAATAGTTAGCACTAAGCTGTAAAACGCACGGTAACTCGTCGACAACCATCAGCCAAATGCAAGCCAGTTTGATCCTATTTGGAAATCGAGAATACGACTGCTTATATCGCTAAAACAATTAAGTTGAATTAGTTATGCTGCTGAATAAATGGCTTACGAACATTGTTACTGAGAACCAAGAAGAGCAACGTTTCGACACAGCGTATGTTCATGTGTTTGTGTTGCGTGAGGTAGTATTGTCTTGTCTGCCGCGTTGAATGTGATCTCTGCAGTTTTCAAAATTGAGTCCGCTTACAATGGAGCGCATACTTTGCTCTCTACAGAACCAGTAGTTTGTACGAAAACTAATAAGGGTACGATCGTGTAGAGCCTGTACCACACGGCGGAAAAGCGTTATTAGTTGACGTCTTCTTTAATTCCTGGAACACACTGGATGCGTGAGCAGCTCTGCTGCGTGGCGTTACCTCACGCTGTTCATGTATGAGTTAGAAAAGCATCGACATAATTTTTGACAAGAACCTTAAATCGTTAGGGCAGGACGTTAATTGATTTTTGAGATAAGTATATGTCAATTAGCGAACTTATTAAAACAATATTGGATTTTTGTATGAACAATTCTAAGCCAATCTATTGTCACATACCTGAGGTTAAACCAGATATTTTTCCTTGAGCTATTTTTAAACTCATGTTTATAAAAATATTACAAGTCATTGCGTAAGTATATTTCTTTCAGTTACTTTTATGAATATGTACAATTGAAATGGTTAAGGTAGTCAAGTTTTATTACATAACAAAGCAAAGGAAAATGATTAGTTGGCAATTTTATTGAGCTGATAAAAAGCTGTTGACATATTGAATGGTAATTAATATGGAGAATGATATTCAGGACAGCTATTAATAAATTGTACAAACATTCATTGTCATTAGTTCAACTGAATGATCATGAAAATTGTTCGAGATACAATGATAGAATGGGAAGATATGCAAGCATTTAGGGGCTGTATTACATGTGGTTATAGTTACCAAACTGTCAGTCTATCTTGTGCTAATACTAGACTTTATTACTGAGGTTCGAAGAATAATAAGCATTAAGAGGCTACATTCATGCAGTTGTAGATGATTATACTGTCCCATTTAGTAGTTTAGCTCATTATATAATTAAAATATGAGAATACATTGCCAAATTGTGTCTTTAGTCCTATTGGATAAATGTTGGTCTTGTATTTGCAGTGTGCAGAACTGCTTTTTGTGCCAACTACTTGATTATTGTTTTTGCTAATTAGATAATGAATGAAAACCTCACTTCTAGAATGAAAAATATTGAAATGGATTATATGTATGCATTTGACATATAAGCTTTGGGTTGGTCCCCTTATACTTGAACCTGTGTGACCTTCCAAGCTCAAGCTTAACATAGTGAAGTTTTGTTTTTACTGGTCGGCATATCACTCATTCTGTTCTTTTTTTTTCTAACTCTAAAGTCAAGAATTGTCTTTTCTGCAGTTTCATCAAAAAAACTTCTTCCTACATGTAAGAATGGGTAGAAAAAAAGATTAGCACAGAAAAGAAAGCTGCTGTTCTCAGGAAGGTGTGTGCAGTACAGTAACTTTTTTTAACTACATTAAAAGGAGCAAAATAAATAACTTTGGATAAGCTTGATGAATTTGTGAAATCTCGCAAATACAATAGCTGCTTGTGGTTTGTTGTGAGGATAATGATTGGGTTTTATCTAGTGTACTTCTATCTTTTTGAGTATATTTTTCAGAACTTGCAGCTAATACATGAGGCTCAAGGAGTGCTACCTGAGAATGAGAGTGATCTGAAGCCAGTGCTGAATGCGAGTTCTCAGGGAGGTCATGGAAAATGGCACCTCATCAACAAATCAGAGGAGTGCAACCTTGTTAAACAAGAGTCATCAAAAGGTGACATATCCCCCCCGCCCCTCATTATTTGGCGAAAAGTCGTGTCAATCCTACACCTTCAAAGAAATTCAAACAAGAATGTTCAGGTGATTTTCCTCTGGAATGATCTGGAAGTATGTACTGGCAACATCTAGCAAAGACTATATAGCACACGTTGGCAAAGGCAATAAACAAACAAGGGTCATTAATGAACAGTGTTTTAGTTATGCTCCGGAAACAAACCCAGCCCTGCGACTAAGTCCAAATCCATGTCGCTTCCATGGAAAGGAAAAAAATAATAATTTCAGAAATTTGAAAATATGAAAAGGCACCATTTCAGTACTTGGGTAATGCACATACAAATTTTCAGAAAGATATTATGAATGGTTTTTGAGTTGTGCTCTGGAGACGAACCTATCTCTGTACAGAGTCCAAATGCAACTGGTTTCCATGGAAACGAAAAAAAGAAGATTTTCAGAAATCTGAAAATATCAAAAGGCACCACTTCAGTATGTGGGTAATACACATGCAAAGTTTCAGTAAGATATATTGAACAGTTTTTGAGTTCTGCTCCGGAAACGAACTAGGCCTGATGTGCACTAAGTCCAGATTTGTTTCCATGGAAACGACAAAAATAGGAATCCCAAAATTTCCAAAGTAGCAAAAGGCACATCTAGACTATACATAGAATATATGTACCGAGTTTGGTGCTGATATCTTGCATAGTTTCCGAATTCTGCTCCAGAAACAAAATGATTATGGATGGACGGACGGACAGACGGATGGACGAGGTGATGCCTATATCCCCCCACATTCTATGCCGGGGGGATAAAAAGGCTCAGATTACATGCATGAGGAGTGCAACCTCGTTAAAAAAGGCTCAGG
>JAFJMP010000165.1:0-32238 GCA_029692085.1 Gymnothorax javanicus | reverse complement strand
TGTTAAATTGAATTAAAAAAAAAAATGTTGCATTTGATTGGAGTTTTTTTTTGGTTTTTAAAATACAAAAAATGGGATTAGGGGGTTTATGGGCTGGGTTCAGCAGTGGATTTGACCGATATGAGGAGGTTTTTTCCCGGTGCTATATTCACTTCATTTGTCAGATATATCTGAGCTTTCAGACTATCACGAATCAAGGTACATAATTACTGGCTTTCGATGTTGACATGAGCAGCGGCTAATGGAAACCAGTTGGCGTCGGTACTTACCTAAATACCATATGGCCTGAAACGGTATCGTCGACCTTATCAGCACTCACCTGCTGCCTCGGTACAGCGGAGTGTTTTGGGCGAAAATGGCAGGCGTCTGAGTGTTCAGACCACGGGTTATCTTGGACGAATGTAGTGTTTCAGTCTAAAAGAGATGATTGCTGTAGATACTCAGAATGGGTTTCTCCACACACTTGGGGAATTTAGTTTTTGTCAGAAAGGGTCAGTGTGGGTGCAGGCTTTCAGTCCAGCCAATCTCTTACACTTGACTCTACAAAACAAGGACTTTAGCCAAGTGGGTTGACTTGTAAAATTGGTTGTATAACTGCACAGCTGGAAAAAAGCCTGACCTCGTTCTGGCCCTTTCTGAATAATGTTGAAGACTCTAAACTCAGACTACAGGCTTTCTTAGGTCATGAGCTTAAAGGCCTTTTCACCAATGATGAGAAACAAAGCAAGTCTATTAAAAATTGGAACCTGTTTATCTTTAGTCTACACTGTAAAACTGTGGAACTTGTGACATGTTTATAACAATCTAAACACCAGTGTGTAAAAGCTAAATGCCTGGTGATTATTTTTGTAAATATAATACTCTCATTCAAACCTTTAGTGTTTATTGGATGTTGCGATCCAGGTTTTTTCAATTTGTTGAATACCCTTTAAAACTGAATCTAAACACTGTGATATATTTAAAAAGTGTTACAAAAATGCATTTAGCATAGGTTCAGAACTTAAACATTTGAAGACCACAATTGAAAAATGGTCAGTCACATTTTCACGTTGTGGAGAAAAAATAAATTAACAATTCAAAAAGATCTTAGAAACAAAGCACTGAAAAAATATGCCAAAAATATAAAAGATATATAATGATATTGTATATTATTATAATATTTTATATTATTATAAATATTATGATAATGTATAATATATACAATATACAAAAATGCTAAATTTGGACTCTGATCGTTTTTCCTTTGTGGTCTTCATCTGGTTTTACAGTGTATCCACACCAAAAATGAAACTTTAGTTTTTTGTTTTTTTTGCCGTCAACAAGTACTTTGCATTTCCATTTAGTTTTTTTTTGTTTCATCCTTAGTTGAAATTACCTTAAGACAGGTGGAGGAGAATAGCGGGTCATTAGGCTGGTCTCACCATGACTCTTGGTTGTGCGGCCAGCCCAAAACAGCATAGCCCTGCATCCTCCTGGTGTTGATCATTGCTCCATTTGATTTATTCTGACTGTTTCCTGGAGACCTCAGGCTTTCATGAGTGGGAACATAATCCAAGAGCTGAAACCACGCATCAGAATGATTGTGCCTTGACTTCTCGGAACAATGAATAACAAAGGAAATGTAATTTTTTTTTTTCAAAAGATTCAACTCAAATTGTGGGTTATGGCATAGTGGGATACTTTTGGGAAATTGTGAAATAAATTTCACTTTCGTTGTTGAACAGTTAAGTATGAATTCAATCACGTCGGCGCTGAACTGGCTATTAATGGAGGAAAGTGGTTTTTCCGTTTCTTTCATAAACATTTTGAAACTCCCTTGCCAAACTGAGTTTGTCAAGAAGCATTTTCAGCCTGGAATTAAAATGTTTGGGCACACTGACATCTTTTAAGCAGGCGGATTTAAAAACATGTGTGTACTGATTTGATTTTGATGATCTATAACTGATCTAGACTCGTGATCTTCAAGTCAAGGTGTTTGAGGTCCAGAACTGCTGGTTTTCCTCCAAACCTGGACCTGGAAGTCAGGTGTAAATAAGGGCACTTTCACACCAGAGCTGTTTGGTCCACTTTCAAGGGACCAGAGTTTGTTTCCTCAGATAATCCGCTTCGTTTGGGCAGGTGCAGCTCATCTGAACTCTGGTGCGGACCAAACAAAGTGAACTCTGGTCGCCTGGCGTGGGTCTCAGTTAAACGCAAGTGAACCTGGTGCGGGTTAAACAGCAGTGGGAAATGCAAGCGGACTATCCAGCGAACCAAAGAGAGGAGTGAACCAAAGAGAGGTCTGTGTCGATGAGCAGGTTTTCTTCTTCCTCATGCTTTTTTTTTCCTCCTGGTCAGTGCTTGTTTCAGGCAATACTGCCCCCAAGCGAGCAGCTGTTGTAACCGCATGACATTGTCCAGGCGGTTTGGTCCTTTCAAAAGTGCAGCATGAAAGTGAATCAAACCAAATGAAGGAGTGAAATTTTACCGGCATTCCCCCCAATCGAACCGAGTCCTCTGGACTATCCTGAATTGAAAAGCGCTATAACAGTCCGGCCAATCAGTGGCAGAATGTGTTCATTTACTTACCTGGGATAAAAAAAAACCATGTGGTTTTCAAAAGTCATGTGGTTTGAGAGTTCTCACCTGCTTGGCTGTCGTGTAGAATTTCCCACAGATGTGCTCCATATGCGATCGCATCATCTTGTCCTGTGAAATAAGTGCAAATCTGTGGGTTTAATATCCGTACTGGAAAATAAGGCTGTGGTTTTTCTATTTATTACATGGCATATTTTTTTCTGAATGCCAAAATTTTGGATGATAATCTGTGAAATAGCTAGACTAATGCTGCCCTCGTACAGTAGCTGGGTATATCCTGAAGCTATAGCATTCTCCCCATAAGCAAATTTCATAGTTTGGCCAAGTCGAATTAGCTGCAGTAAAGCATATTGGGCCCAGAGAATCAGAAGAACGACTCCTGGCTTCAGGTTGCATTCACAGAATTTTTACCAAATTCCCATGAGCCCTTTGTGACCTAAAAGTGATGCCACAGGTGCAGGCGTGTCACCAGAAATACCAGGAACAATTACAGAAGATTTGGCACAATTCCCATCTTAGCAGTCTATTGCAAGTGTTATCTCGTGTTGTGCAAGTAGAAATGTTAAATTTGGATAAATGCTGGCACTACAGGAAACATTACACAATCAATAACTTCGTCCTCTATGCATCAGCAATGCTAAAAAGCAGATTTTTAGTGATTGTCATTAATGCTGTTTAGTCACGTTGTAGTTTGACCTGGTGGAGGTGCTAAGAAGCGAAGGTCATTGGGTGAGCGACATCAGCAAGAGCCCTTCTCTGTGCAACAAAGCGATCGTGTGACGTGTAATATCATTTTTCATAAAAATGGTTTGAGTAATTACATTTGGAAATATAATGTTTGACCTGGTGGTGGCGCTACAGGAAGGTAGTAAGGTCACATAGAACGATTGGGTCAATCTTCAATGCTCAGGAATGAACAGAAGTTGTTTCATTTTGTTTCCCATATAAACAGCCTTAGTTCGCGCTTACAGAAAGGATCTGTGGTGGCAAAGTCATTGAAGAAATAAATAATTATTTCTTTATTCATATTTTGACTATTTTCTTATTGGCCTTGGCCCTCTGAGGTCATTACACTAGTAAACCACTTAACTTCCTTCAACTTTAACTTTAACTTCATTTTGAGTTCTATAACAAGACTGTGTCCTTACTTTGACTAGTACTGTATTTGTGATCTCATTTATTAAAATGTTAAGGACACAGGTTGATTGAATACGGGCCAGTGTTCTAAAGAGCCCCAGAGTCACCATTACTGTTGAAATGACTTATGTCTTTCATCATTTGACATAATTGTTATCTCAATCTTCCTTTTCATCTGTAAGGTGGGTGCCTTGCACCGAGATGTGATTGTCTTGGGCTGTCGTTTTATTTTCAGTAGGAGGAAATAGAAAGTTCTCATTCAAGACCGGTACATTCAGCCAGTTAAAATGGAGGTCTGATTAGCTCTGACAGCAGTCTCTGTCACAATAGTGGTGAACTGTGATAGGAATAGAATTGGTTTTTTCTTCTTATTTTTTGAAAATGAAAACTGAATGGAGTTGGCCAGGGGTGCATTGCAGCGTATGTGTTCGGTACTGGTGGTCAAGACCGATGGGAGGACCAGAAAAGAACAGCTCGGTTTGGCTGAACTGAACCCCCGTGTGGCTGGAGCTCTCGTTGATATTGCATTAATTCACCGGAGAGTTGTTGGCACTCAAGCCCACGCTTGCCGGTGGCTTGTGTGGGTGAGGTCATGCCCGTATAGCGCGATTAGAGCACTCAAAATCTGATAACGATCTGAAGCTCTCCATTAGCATCCTCCTCACTGCACTTTCTCATGTGCGTGTATTCACCTGGGGGCCAAGCAAGCATAAACCGGAGAATGCTTCTACATTCGCTTTGCATGCCGAGAGATCAAATTGCTTTGCCAACGTTTGAGATTGCAGGCGCCCACATGCTACTGTATGGCACGTGGCCATAGCTAAATGAGAAGGTTTCAATCTTGACTCTCCATTTGCTGTTGTTGATTCCTGTGGTATAATTTTTTTATTATAATTTTTTGACAGTTGTGAAGTGATTGCTGTTTTTGATGGCTGTGGTATGGTCACTATTATTATTGACAGCTGCAGTGTAACTGCTGCTGCTGTAGACTGCAGTATAATTGCTGTATGTGACAGCTGTGGTGTACCCACTGTTTTTGGTGGCTGTGGTATAATAGCTGTTGTTGGTGGCTGTGGTATAATAGTTTTTTTTTATGGCTGTAATATAATCAATGTTGTTGACTACTGCAGTATAAAAACCAGTATTGGTGGTTGTGGTGTAATCACTGTTATTGGCAGCTGTGGTATGATTGCAGTTGTTCATGGCAATGGTATAACCATAGACTGTATTAAAAAGATGGACAAAAGCAACTGTGGCGTCAGCCATTGGTCTCAGCATACCGTTTAGGAAGCTGGATTTTGATTATTTGAGCAGCACCATTTTGTCATTTTGAAACGGATGTGATTCCTATTGGAAAAAGCGTGAATTGAAGATCGGGGGGCGAGGGGTGGACCTGACCGTATCGGACGAGGACCAGAGGATAGCCACGCCCTAAAGCATATTCTGGCTTTATCCTTATTCTAGTAAATTTGGAGCATAATTTACAAAAATGAATATCTTGATATTTCGAAGGAGACTTGAAACAGGCGATAGATACATAAAATGATGTGGAAAATCATTATTGAAATAATAAATCAGATGGCAAAGTACAGTCATTTTTCTCATAGATTTCAATAGCATTGAACTTCTTTTCTGCAACCAGCGGCGTCGCCATCTGCTGGCCATTAAATAAAATGCAAATTTTGAGATTTCATCGGCCTCACTTTTCAGACCCGGTGCAGCGTACATCTTTTATACAGTCTATGGGTATAACTGCTGTTGTTAATGGCTGTGGTATAATTGCTGTTGTGGACAGCTGTTGTATCATAACTTTTATTTGCAACTGTGGTATAATCACTGTTGATCGCTGCCATTGTTTTGCAGCTGTGGTATAATCACTGTTGTTCGCTGCTGTGGTATTATAGCCATTGTTTGCAACTGTGGTATAGTCACTTACTTGATGGCTGCAGTATAGTCAATATTGTGGACTTCTGTAACATAATTGCTGTTTTTGCTGTCTGTAGTGTAATCGCTGTTGTTTGCGGTTGTGGTATAGTCACTGTTGTTAGCTAATGTGGTATAGTCACTGTTGTTTGTGGATGTGGTAGTCACTGTTGTTTCTTGGATGTGGTATAGTCACTGTTGTTTTGCAGCTGTGGTATAATCACTGTTGTTTGCGGATGTGGTATAATCACTGTTGTTTGTGGATGTGGTATAGTCACTGTTGTTTGTGGCTGTGATATAGTCACTGTTGTTTGCGGCTGTGGTAAAATGACTGTTGTTTGCAGCTGTGGTATAATCACTGTTGTTTGCGGTTGTGGTTTAATCACTGTTGTTTGCGGATGTGGTAAACTCACTGTTGTTTGCGGCTGTAGTATAGTCACTGTTGTTAGCGGCTGTGGTATAGTCACTGTTGTTTGCGGATGTGGTATAGTCACTGTTATTTGCAGCTGTAGTATAATCACTGTTGTTTGTGGATGTGGTATAGTCGCAATAGTTTGCGGATGTGTTAAAGTCACTGTTGTTTGTGGCTGTGGTATAGTAACTGTTATGTGTGGCTGTGGAATAATCACTGTTGTTTGCGGCTGTGGTATAGTCACTGTTGTTTGCAGATGTGGTATAATCACTGTTGTTTGCGGCTGTGGTATAAGTACTGTTTGCAGATGTGGTATTATCCGCGTTTGTTAGCGGCTGTGGTATAGTCACTGTTGTTTGGGGCTGTAGGATAGTCACTGTTGTTTGCAGATGTGGTATAGTCACTGTTGTTTGCAGCTGTGGTATAATCACTGTTGTTTGCGGCTGTGGTATAAGTACTGTTTGCGGATGTGGTATTGTCACGTTTGTTAGCGGCTGTGGAATAGTCACTGTTGTTTGGGGCTGTGGTAAAATGATTGTTGTTTGCAGCTGTGGTATAATTGCTGTTGTTTGTGGTTGTGGTATAATCACTGTTGTGTGCGGATGTGGTGTAGTCAGTTTTGTTTGCTGATGTGGTCTAGTGACTTTTGTTTGCCGATGTGGTATAGTAACTGTTGTTTGCGGCTGTGTAAGATTCACTTTTGTTTGTGGTTGTACTAAAGTCACTATTGTTTGCAGCTGTGGTATAATCACTGTCGTTTGCGGATGTGGTTTAGTCACTGTAATTTGCAGATGTGGTAAAGTCACTGTTGATTGCGGCTGTGATATAGTAACTGTTGTTTGTGGCAGTTAAATAATCACTGTTGTTTGTGGCTGTAGTATAGTCACTGTTTTTGCGATGTGGTATAGTCACTGTTGTTTGCGGCTGTGGTATAATCACTTTTGTTTGCGCATGTGGTATAGTCACTGTTTTTTGCGGCTGTGGTATAGTCCCTGTCGTTTGCGGCTTTGGTAAAATCATTGTTGTTTGCAGCTGTGTTATAATTACTGTTTTTTGTGTCTGTGGTATAATCAATGATGTTTGCCACTGTGATATAATCACTGTTGTTTGCGGATGTGATATAGACACTGTTGTTTGCGGATGTGGAATATTCACTGTTGTTTGCGGATGTGGTATAGTCACTGTTGTTGGCGTATGTGGTATAGTCATTGTTATTTGCAGATGCAATATAGTCACTGTTATTTGCGGATGTGGTATAGACACTGTTGTTTGCGGATGTGGTTTAGACACTGTTGTTTGCGGATGTGGTATCGTAACAGTCACTGTTGTTTTTGGATTTGGAAAATCACTTGTGTTTGCAGCTGTGGTTTAATAACTGAAGTTTGCGGCTGTGGCGTAATCTCTGTTGTTTGCGGATATGGTATAGTAACTGTTGTTTGCGACTTTGGTATAGTCACTGTTATTTGCGGATGTAGTATAGTCACTGTTGTTTGCGGATGTGGTATAGTCACTGTTGTTTGTGGATGTGCTAAAGTCACTGTTGTTTGCAGCTGTTGTATAATCACTGTTGTTTGCGGATGTGGTATAATAACTGTCTTTTGTCGATGGGGTATAATCACCGATGTTTGCAGCTGTGGTTTAATCACTGTTGTTTGCGGAATAGGTATAGTTACTGTTGTTTTGCGGATGTGGGTATAATCAATGTTGTTTGCAGATGTCGTATAGTCACTGTTGTTTGCGGCTGTGGTATAGTCACTGTTGTTTGCGAATGTGGTATAGTCACTGTTGTTTGCTGCTACGGTATAATCACTTTTTTTACGGATGTGGTGTAGTCACTGTTGTTTGTGGTTGTGCTAAAGTCACTGTTGTTTGCAGCAGTGGTCTAATCACTGTTGTTTGCGGATGTGGTTTAGTCACTGTAATTTTGCGGATGTGGTAAAAGTCACCGTTGATTGCAGCTGTGATATAGTAACTGTTGTTTGCAGCTGTTGTATAATCACTGGTGTTTGTGGCTGTAGTATAGTCACTGTTGTTTGCGGATACGGTATTGTCACTGTTGTTTGCGGCTGTGGTATCGCCACTATTGTTTGCGAGTGTGGTATAGTCACTGTAATTTTGCGGATGTAGTATAGTCACTGTTGTTTTTGCGGATATGGTATTGTCACTGTTGTTTGCGGCTGTGGTATCGCCACTATTGTTTCCGAGTGTGGTATAGTCACTGTAATTTGCGGATGTAGTATAGTCACTGTTGTTTGCGGCTGTGATATAATCACTGTCTTTTACCGATGTGATATAATCACCAATGTTTGCAGCTGTGGTTTAATCACTGTTGTTTGCGGATTAGGTATAGCTACTGTTGTTTGCTGATGTGGTATAATCAATGTTGTTTGCGGATGTCGTATAGTCATTGTTCTTTGCGGCTGTGGTATAATCGCTGTTGTTTGCGGATCTGATATAGTTACTGTTGTTTGCAGCTGTGGTATAGTCACTGTTGTTTGCGGCTGTGGTATAGTCACTGTTGGTTACGTATGTGGTATAGTCACTGTTATTTGCAGATGCGATAAAGTCACTGTTATTTGTGGATGTGTCAAAGTCACTGATGTTTGCTGATGTGGTATCGTCACTGTTGTTCAGGGCTGTGGTATAGTCACTGTTGTTTGCGGCTGTGGTATAATCACTGTTGTTTGTGGCTGTGGTATAGTCACTATTGTTTGCAGCTGTGGTATAGTCACTGTTTTTTGTGCTTGTGGTATAATCACTGTTGTTTTGGTCTCTGGTATAATCAATGTTGTTTGATGCTGTGGTATAATCACTGTTGTTTGCAGATGTGGTTTATTCACTGTAATTTCTTGGATGTGGTAAAGTCACTGTCGATTGCAGCTGTGATATAGTAACTGTTGTTTGCAGCTGTTGTATAATCACTGTTGTTTGTGGCTGTAGTACAGTCACTGTTGTTTGCAGATATGGTATAGTCACTGTTGTTTGCGGCTGTGGTATCGCCACTTTTGTTTGTGACTGTGGTATAGTCACTGTAATTTACGGATGTAGTATAGTCACTGTTGTTTTTGCGGATGTGGTATAGTCACTGTTGTTTTCGGCTGTGGTATAGTCACTGTTGTTTGCTGTTGTGATAAAGTCACTGTTGTTTTGCGGCTGTGGTATAATCACTGTCTTTTGGCGATGTGGTATAATCACCCGATGTTTGCAGCTGTGGTTTAATCACTGTTTTTCTTGGATTAGGTATAGCTACTGTTGTTTGCAGATGTGGTATAATCAATGTTGTTTGCGGATGTCGTATAGTCCCTGTTGTTTGCAGCTGTGGAATAAACACTTTATTTGCAGATGTGGTGTAGACACTGTTGTTAGCAGCTGTGATATAGTCGCTGTTGTTTGCGGTGGGTATAATCACTGTTGTTTGTGGCTGTAGTATTGTCACTGTTGTTTGTGGATGTGCTATAGTCACTGTTGTTTGCACCTGTGGTATAATCACTGTTGTTTGCGGATGTGGTTTAGTCACTGTTATTTGCAGATGTGGTAAAGTCACTGTTGATTGCAGCTCTGATATAGTAACTGTTGTTTGCGGCCTTTGTATAGTCTCTGTTGTTTGTGGATGTAGTATAGTCACTGTTGTTTGCAGTTGTGTTATAATCACTGTTTTGTGCGGATGTGGTATAGTCACTGTTGTTTGCGGCTGTGGTATAGTCACTGTTATTTGCGGCTGTGATATAGTCACTGTTGTTTGCTGATGTAGTATAGTCACTTTTTTTTGCGGATGTGGTATAATCACTGTTGTTTGTGGATGTGGTATAGTGACAGTCACTGTTGTTTGTGGTTGTGGTATAAACACTGTTGTTTGGGTCTCTGGTGTAATCAATGTTGTTTGCGGTTGTGGTTTAATCACTGTTGTTTGCGGATGTGGTAAACTCACTGTTCTATGCGGCTGTAGTATAGTCACTGTTGTTAGCGGCTGTGGTATAGTCACTGTTGTTTGCGGATGTGGTATAGTCACTGTTGTTGGCAGCTGTGGTATAATCACTGTTGTTTGTGGATGTGGTATAGTCGCAATAGTTTGCGGATGTGTTAAAGTCACTGTTGTTTGTGGCTGTGGTATAGTAACTGTTATGTGTGGCTGTGGAATAATCACTGTTGTTTGCGGCTGTGGTATAGTCACTGTTGTTTGCAGCTGTGGTATAATCACTGCTGTTTGCGGCTGTGGTATAAGTACTGTTTGCAGATGTGGTATTGTCACGTTTGTTAGCGGCTGTGGTATAGTCACTGTTGTTTGGGGCTGAAGGATAGTCACTGTTGTTTGCGGATGTGGTATAGTCACTGTTGTTTGCGGCTGTGGTATAATCACTGTTGTTTGCGGCTGTGGTATAAGTACTGTTTATGGATGTGGTATTGTCACTTTTGTTAGCGGCTGTGGAATAGTCACTGTTGTTTGGGGCTGTGGTAAAATGATTGTTGTTTGCAGCTGTGGTATAATTGCTGTTGTTTGTGGTTGTGGTATAATCACTGTTGTGTGCGTATGTGGTGTAGTCAGTGTTGTTTGCTGATGTGGTCTAGTGACTTTTGTTTGCCGATGTGGTATAGTAACTGTTGTTTGCGGCTGTGTAAGATTCACTTTTGTTTGTGGTTGTACTAAAGTCACTATTGTTTGCAGCTGTGGTATAATCACTGTTGTTTGCGGATGTGGTTTAGTCACTGTAATTTGCGGATGTGGTAAAGTCACTGTTGATTGCGGCTGTGATATAGTAACTGTTGTTTGTGGCAGTTAAATAATCGCTGTTGTTTGTGGCTGTAGTATAGTCACTGTTTTTGCGATGTGGTATAGTCACTGTTGTTTGCGGCTGTGGCATAATCACTGTTGTTTGCGCATGTGGTATAGTCACTGTTTTTTGCGGCTGTGGTATAGTCCCTGTCGTTTGCGGCTTTGGTAAAATCATTGTTGTTTGCAGCTGTGTTATAATTACTGTTTTTTGTGTCTGTGGTATAATCAATGATGTTTGCCACTGTGATATAATCACTGTTGTTTGCGGATGTGATATAGACACTGTTGTTTGCGGATGTGGAATATTCACTGTTGTTTGCGGATGTGGTATAGTCACTGTTGTTGGCGTATGTGGTATAGTCATTGTTATTTGCAGATGCAATATAGTCACTGTTATTTGCGCATGTGGTATAGACACTGTTGTTTGCGGATGTGTTTTAGACACTGTTGTTTGCGGATGTGGTATCGTAACAGTCACTGTTGTTTTTGGATTTGGAAAATCACTTGTGTTTGCAGCTGTGGTTTAATAACTGAAGTTTGCGGCTGTGGTATAATCTCTGTTGTTTGCGGATATGGTAAAGTAACTGTTGTTTGCGACTGTGGTATAGTCACTGTTATTTGCGGATGTAGTATAGTCACTGTTGTTTGCGGATGTGGTATAGTCACTGTTGTATGTGGATGTGCTAAAGTCACTGTTGTTTGCAGCTGTTGTATAATCACTGTTGTTTGCGGATGTGGTATAATCACTGTCTTTTGTCGATGGGGTTTAATCACTGATGTTTGCAGCTGTGGTTTAATCACTGTTGTTTGCGGAATAGGTATAGTTACTGTTGTTTGCGGATGTGATATAATCAATGTTGTTTGCAGATGTCGTATAGTCACTGTTGTTTGCGGCTGTGGTATAGTCACTGTTGTTTGTGGTTGTGCTAAAGTCACTGTTGTTTGCAGCAGTGGTCTAATCACTGTTGTTTGCGGATGTGGTTTAGTCACTGTAATTTGCGGATGTGGTAAAGTCACCGTTGATTGCAGCTGTGATATAGTAACTGTTGTTTGCAGCTGTTGTATAATCACTGTTGTTTGTGGCTGTAGTATAGTCACTGTTGTTTGTGGATACGGTATTGTAACTGTTGTTTGCGGCTGTGGTATCGCCACTATTGTTTGCGAGTGTGGTATAGTCACTGTAATTTGCGGATGTTGTTCTGTTGTTCAGGGCTGTGGTATAGTTACTGTTGTTTGCTGATGTAGTATAGTCACTTTTGTTTGCGGATGAGGTCTAAGCACTGTTTTTCGTGGATGTGGTATAGTGACAGTCACTGTTGTTTGTGGCTACGGTATAATCACTTTTTTTTGCGGATGTGGTATATTCACTGTTGTTTGCAGCTGTGGTATAATTACTGTTGTTTGCGGATGTCGTTTATTCACTGTAATTTGCAGATGTGGTAAAGTCACTGTTGATTGCGGCTGTGATATAGTAACTGTGGTTTGCGGCTGTTGTATAATCACTGTTGTTTGTGGCTGTAGTATAGTCACTGTTGTTTGCGGATGTGGTATAGTCACTGTTGTTTGCGGCTGTGGTATAATCACTGTTGTTTGTGGCTGTGGTATAGTCACTATTGTTTGCAGCTGTGGTATAGTCACTGTTTTTTGTGCTTGTGGTATAATCACTGTTGTTTTGGTCTCTGGTATAATCAATGTTGTTTGATGCTGTGGTATAATCACTGTTGTTTGCAGATGTGGTTTATTCACTGTAATTTGCGGATGTGGTAAAGTCACTTATTTTTTAAGGATGTGTCAAAGTCACTGATGTTTGCTGATTTAGTCTCGTCACTGTTGTTCAGGGCTGTGGTATAGTTACTGTTGTTTGCTGATGTAGTATAGTCACTTTTGTTTGCAGATGAGGTCTAATCACTGTTTTTCGTGGATGTGGTATAGTGACAGTCACTGTTGTTTGTGGCTACGGTATAATCACTTTTTTTGCGGATGTGGTATATTCACTGTTGTTTGCAGCTGTGGTATAATTACTGTTGTTTGCGGATGTCGTTTATTCACTGTAATTTGCAGATGTGGTAAAGTCACTGTTGATTGCGGCTGTGATATAGTAACTGTGGTTTGCGGCTGTTGTTGGTATAATCACTGTTGTTTGTGGATGTGGTATAGTGACAGTCACTGTTGTTTGTGGTTGTGGTATAAACACTGTTGTTTGGGTCTCTGGTGTAATCAATGTTGTTTGCGGTTGTGGTTTAATCACTGTTGTTTGCGGATGTGGTAAACTCACTGTTGTTTGCGGCTGTAGTATAGTCACTGTTGTTAGCGGCTGTGGTATAGTAACTGTTGTTTGCGGATGTGGTATAGTCACTGTTGTTTGCAGCTGTGGTATAATCACTGTTGTTTGTGGATGTGGTATAGTCGCAATAGTTTGCGGATGTGTTAAAGTCACTGTTGTTTGTGGCTGTGGTATAGTAACTGTTATGTGTGGCTGTGGAATAATCACTGTTGTTTGCGGCTGTGGTATAGTCACTGTTGTTTGCAGCTGTGGTATAATCACTGTTGTTTGCGGCTGTGGTATAAGTACTGTTTGCAGATGTGGTATTGTCACGTTTGTTAGCGGCTGTGGTATAGTCACTATGGTTTGGGGCTGTAGGATAGTCACTGTTGTTTGCGGATGTGGTATAGTCACTGTTGTTTGCAGCTGTGGTATAATCACTGTTGTTTGCGGCTGTGGTATAAGTACTGTTTGCGGATGTGGTATTGTCACGTTTGTTAGCGGCTGTGGAATAGTCACTGTTGTTTGGGGCTGTGGTAAAATGATTGTTGTTTGCAGCTGTGGTATAATTGCTGTTGTTTGTGGTTGTGGTATAATCACTGTTGTGTGCGGATGTGGTGTAGTCAGTGTTGTTTGCTGATGTGGTCTAGTGACTTTTGTTTGCCGATGTGGTATAGTAACTGTTGTTTGCGGCTGTGTAAGATTCACTTTTGTTTGTGGTTGTACTAAAGTCACTATTGTTTGCAGCTGTGGTATAATCACTGTTGTTTGCGGATGTGGTTTAGTCACTGTAATTTGCAGATGTGGTAAAGTCACTGTTGATTGCGGCTGTGATATAATAACTGTTGTTTGTGGCAGTTAAATAATCGCTGTTGTTTGTGGCTGCAGTATAGTCATTGTTTTTGCGATGTGGTATAGTCACTGTTGTTTGCGGCTGTGGTATAATCACTGTTGTTTGCGCATGTGGTATAGTCACTGTTTTTTGCGGCTGTGGTATAGTCCCTGTCGTTTGCGGCTTTGGTAAAATCATTGTTGTTTGCAGCTGTGTTATAATTACTGTTTTTTGTGTCTGTGGTATAATCAATGATGTTTGCCACTGTGATATAATCACTGTTGTTTGCGGATGTGATATAGACACTGTTGTTTGCGGATGTGGAATATTCACTGTTGTTTGCGGATGTGGTATAGTCACTGTTGTTGGCGTATGTGGTATAGTCATTGTTATTTGCAGATGCAATATAGTCACTGTTATTTGCGGATGTGGTATAGACACTGTTGTTTGCGGATGTGTTTTAGACACTGTTGTTTGCGGATGTGGTATCGTAACAGTCACTGTTGTTTTTGGATTTGGAAAATCACTCGTGTTTGCAGCTGTGGTTTAATAACTGAAGTTTGCGGCTGTGGTATAATCTCTGTTGTTTGCGGATATGGTATAGTAACTGTTGTTTGCGACTGTGGTATAGTCACTGTTATTTGCGGATGTAGTATAGTCATTGTTGTTTGCGGATGTGGTATAGTCACTGTTGTTTGTGGATGTGCTAAAGTCACTGTTGTTTGCAGCTGTTGTATAATCACTGTTGTTTGTGGATGTGGTATAATCACTGTCTTTTGTCGATGGGGTATAATCACCGATGTTTGCAGCTGTGGTTTAATCACTGTTGTTTACGGAATAGGTATAGTTACTGTTGTTTGCGGATGTGGTATAATCAATGTTGTTTGCAGATGTCGTATAGTCACTGTTGTTTGCGGCTGTGGTATAGTCACTGTTGTTTGCTGCTACGGTATAATCACTTTTTTTACGGATGTGGTATAGTCACTGTTGTTTGTGGTTGTGCTAAAGTCACTGTTGTTTGCAGCAGTGGTCTAATCACTGTTGTTTGCGGATGTGGTTTAGTCACTGTAATTTGCGGATGTGGTAAAGTCACCGTTGATTGCAGCTGTGATATAGTAACTGTTGTTTGCAGCTGTTGTATAATCACTGTTGTTTGTGGCTGTAGTATAGTCACTGTTGTTTGCGGATACGGTATTGTCACTGTTGTTTGCGGCTGTGGTATCGCCACTATTGTTTGCGAGTGTGGTATAGTCACGGTAATTTGCGGATGTAATATAGTCACTGTTGTTTGCGGATATGGTATTGTCACTGTTGTTTGCGGCTGTGGTATTGCCACTATTGTTTCCGAGTGTGGTATAGTCACTTTAATTTTCGTATGTAGTATAGTCACTGTTGTTTGCGGCTGTGATATAATCACTGTCTTTTGCCGATGTGATTTAATCACCGATGTTTGCAGCTGTGGTTTAATCACTGTTGTTTGCGGATTAGGTATAGCTACTGTTGTTTGCTGATGTGGTATAATCAATGTTGTTTGCGGATGTCGTATAGTCATTGTTGTTTGCGGTTGTGGTATAATCGCTGTTGTTTGCGGATCTGATATAGTTACTGTTGTTTGCGGCTGTGGTATAGTCACTGTTGGTTACGTATGTGGTATAGTCACTGTTATTTGCAGATGCGATAAAGTCACTGTTATTTGTGGATGTGTCAAAGTCACTGATGTTTGCTGATGTGGTCTCGTCACTGTTGTTCAGGGCTGTGGTATAGTTACTGTTGTTTGCTGATGTAGTATAGTCACTTTTGTTTGCGGATGAGGTCTAATCACTGTTTTTCGTGGATGTGGTATAGTGACAGTCACTGTTGTTTGTGGCTACGGTATAATCACTTTTTTTGCGAATGTGGTATATTCACTGTTGTTTGCAGCTGTGGTATAATTACTGTTGTTTGCGGATGTCGTTTATTCACTGTAATTTGCAGATGTGGTAAAGTCACTGTTGATTGCGGCTGTGATATAGTAACTGTGGTTTGCGGCTGTTGTATAATCACTATTGTTTGTGGCTGTAGTATAGTCACTGTTGTTTGCGGATGTGGTATAGTCACTGTTGTTTGCAGCTGTGGTATAGTCACTGTTTTTTGTGCTTGTGGTATAATCACTGTTGTTTTGGTCTCTGGTATAATCAATGTTGTTTGATGCTGTGGTATAATCACTGTTGTTTGCAGATGTGGTTTATTCACTGTAATTTGCGGATGTGGTAAAGTCACTGTCGATTGCGGCTGTGATATAGTAACTGTTGTTTGCAGCTGTTGTATAATCACTGTTGTTTGTGGCTGTAGTACAGTCACTGTTGTTTGCAGATATGGTATAGTCACTGTTGTTTGCGGCTGTGGTATCGCCACTTTTGTTTGTGACTGTGGTATAGTCACTGTAATTTGCGGATGTAGTATAGTCACTGTTGTTTGCGGATGTGGTATAGTCACTGTTGTTTTCGGCTGTGGTATAGTCACTGTTGTTTGCAGTTGTGATATAGTCACTGTTGTTTGCGGCTGTGGTATAATCACTGTCTTTTGCCGATGTGGTATAATCACCGATGTTTGCAGCTGTGGTTTAATCACTGTTGTTTGCGGATTAGGTATAGCTACTGTTGTTTGCAGATGTGGTATAATCAATGTTGTTTGCGGATGTCGTATAGTCCCTGTTGTTTGCAGCTGTGGTATAATCACTTTATTTGCAGATGTGGTGTAGACACTGTTGTTAGCAGCTGTGATATAGTCGCTGTTGTTTGCGGTGGGTATAATCACTGTTGTTTGTGGCTGTAGTATTGTCACTGTTGTTTGTGGATGTGCTAAAGTCACTGTTATTTGCACCTGTGGTATAATCACTGTTGTTTGCGGATGTGGTTTAGTCACTGTTATTTGCAGATGTGGTAAAGTCACTGTTGATTGCAGCTCTGATATAGTAACTGTTGTTTGCGGCCTTTGTATAGTCTCTGTTGTTTGTGGATGTAGTATAGTCACTGTTGTTTGCGGTTGTGTTATAATCACTGTTTTGTGCAGATGTGGTATAGTCACTGTTGTTTGCGGCTGTGGTATAGTCACTGTTATTTGCGGCTGTGGTATAATCACTGTTGTTTGCGGATGTGGTATAGTCACTGTTGTCTACGGTTGTGGTATAGTCACTGTTGTTTGCTGATGTAGTATAGTCACTTTTTTGCGGATGTGGTATAATCACTGTTGTTTGTGGATGTGGTATAGTGACAGTCACTGTTGTTTGTGGTTGTGGTATAAACACTGTTGTTTGGGTCTCTGGTGTAATCAATGTTGTTTGCGGCTGTGGTATAATCACTGTTGTATGCTGACGTGGTATAGTCACTGTTGTTTGCGGCTCTGTTATAACCACTGTTTTTTGTGGCTGTAGTATAGTCACTGTTGTTTGTGGTTGTGCTAAAGTCACTGTTGTTTGCAGCTGTGGTATAATCACTGTTGTTTGCGGATGTGGTTTATTCACTGTAATTTTCGGATGTGGTAAAGTCATTGTTGATTGCGGCTTTGAAATAGTTACTGTTGTTTGCAGCTGTTGTTTAATCACTGTTGTTCGTGGCTGTGGTATTGCCATTGTTGTTTGCGGCAGTGGTATAATCACTGTTTGTTTGTGGCTGTGGTATAATCACTGTTATTTGCAGCTGTGGTATAATCACTGGTATTTGCAGCTGTGGTGTAATCACTGTTGTTTGCGGATGTGGTATAGTCACTGTCGTTTGCGGCTTTGGTAAAATCATTGTTGTTTGCAGCTGTGTTATAATTACTGTTGTTTGTGTCTGTGGTATAATGAATGATGTTTGCCACTGTGATACAATCACTGTTGTTTGCGGATGTGATATAGACACAGTTGTTTTCGGATGTGGAATATTCACTGTTGTTTGCGGATGTGGTATAGTCATTGTTATTTGCAGAGGCGATATAGACACTGTTGTTTGCGGATGTGGTTTAGACACTGTTGTTTGTGGATGTGGTAACGTGACAGTCACTATTGTTTTTGGATTTGGAAAATCACTTGTGTTTGCAGCTGTTTTTTAATAACTGATGTTTGCGGCTGTGGTATATTCTCTGTTGTTTGCGGATATGGTATAGTCACTGTTGTTTGCGGCTCTGGTATCGCCACTGTTGTATCCGGATGTGGTATAGTCACTGTCTTTTGCGGCTTTGGTAAAATCATTGTTGTTTGCAGCTGTGGTATCCTTACTGTTGATTGTGTCTGTGGTATAATCAATGTTGTATGCTACTGTGGTATAATTACTTGTGATTGCAGATGTGGTATCGCCACTGTTGTTTGCGACTGTGGTATAGTCAGTCTTATTTGCGGACGTAGTATAGTCACTGTTGTTTGCGGATGTTGTATAGTCACTGTTGATTGCGGCTGTGGTAGAGTCACTGTTGTTTGCGGATGTGATATAGTCACTGTTGTTTGCGGCTGTGGTATAATCACTGTCTTTTGCAGATGTGGTATAATCACCGATGTTTGCAACTGTGGTTTAATCACTGTTGTTTGCTGATTAGGTATAGTCACTGTTGTTTGCAGATGTGGTATCGCCACTGTTGTTTGCGACTGTGGTATAGTCAGTGTTATTTGCGGACGTAGTATAGTCACTGTTGTTTGCGGATGTTGTATAGTCACTGTTGATTGCGGCTGTGGCATAGTCACCGTTGTTAGCGGCTGTGATATAGTCGCTGTTGTTTGCGGTGAGGTATAATCACTGTTGTTTGTGGCTGTGTTATAATCACTGTTGTTTGTGGCTGTGGTATAGTCACTATTGTTTGCGGCTGTTGTATAATCACTGTTGTTTGTGGCTGTATTATAGTCACTGTTGTTTTTACGGATGTGGTATAGTCAGTGTTGTTTGCGGCTGTGGTGTAATCACTGTTGTTTGTGGATGTGGTATAAACACTGTTGTTTGGGTCTCTGGTGTAATCAATGTTGTTTGCGGCTGTGGTATAATCACTGTTGTTTGCAGCTGTGTTATTATCACTGTTTTTTGTGGCTGTAGTATAGTCACTGTTGTTTGTGGTTGTGCTAACGTCACTGTTGTTTGCAGCTGTGGTATAATCACTGTTTTTTGCGGATGTGGCTTTTTCACTGTAATTTGCGGATGTGGTAAAGTCACTGTTGATTGCGGCTGTGATATAGTAACTGTTGTTTGCGGCCTTTATATAGTCACTGTTGTTTAGTATAGTCACTGTTGTTTGCGGTTGTGTTATAATCACTGTTTTTTTGCGGATGTGGTATAGTCACTGTTATTTGCGGCTGTGGTATAATCACTGTTATTTGCGGCTGGGGTATAATCACTGTTGTTTGCGGATGTTGTATAGTCACTGTTGTTTACGGCTGTGGTATAGTCACTGTTGTTTGCTGATGTAGTATAGTCACTTTTTTGCGGATGTGGTATAATCACTGTTGTTTGTGGATGTGGTAAAGTCACTGTTGATTGCGGCTGTGAAATATTACTGTTGTTTGCAGCTGTTGTTTAATCACTGTTGTTTGTGGCTGTGGTATTGCCTCTGTTGTTTGCGGCAGTGGTTTAATCACTGTTGTTTGTGGCTGTGGTATAATCACAGTTATTTGCAGCTGTGGTATAATCACTGGTATTTGCAGCTGTGGTGTAATCACTGTTGTTTGCGGATGTGGTATAGTCACTGTCGTTTGCGGCTTTGCTAAAATCATTGTTGTTTGCAGCTGTGTTATATTTACTGTTGTTTGTGTCTGTGGTATAATGAATGATCTTTGCCACTGTGATATATTCACTGTTGTTTGCGGATGTGGTATAGTCATTGTTATTTGCAGAGGCGATATAGACCCTGTTGTTTGTGGATGTGGTTTAGACACTGTTGTTTGTGGATGTGGTATCGTGACAGTCACTATTGTTTTTGGATTTGGAAAATCACTTGTGTTTGCAGCTGTTTTTTGATTACTGATGTTTACGGCTGTGGTATATTCTCTGTTGTTTGCGGATATGGTATAGTCACTGTTGTTTGCGGCTGTGGTATCGCCGCTGTTGTATCCGGATGTGGTATAGTCACTGTCGTTTGCGGCTTTGGTGAAATCATTGTTGTTTGCAGCTGTGGTATCCTTACTGTTGATTGTGTCTGTGGTATAATCAATGTTGTATGCTACTGTGGTATAATTACTTGTGATTGCGGATGTGGTATAGTCACTGTTGTTTGCGGCTGTGATATAGTAACTGTTGTTTGCGGCCTTAATATAGTCACCGTTGTTTGTGGATGTAGTAAAGTCACTTTTGTTTGCGGATGTGGTATAGTCACTGTTGTTTGCGGCTGTGTTATAATCACTGTTTTTTGCGGATGTGGTATAGTCACTGTTGTTTGCGGCTATGGTATAGTCACTGTTATTTGCGGCTGTGGTATAATCACTGTTGTTTGCGGATGTGGTATAGTCAATGTTGTTTGCTGATGTAGTATAGTCACTTTTTTTGCGGATGTGGTATAATCACTGTTGTTTGTGGATGTGGTATAGTGACAGTCACTGTTGTTTGCGGATGTGGTATCGTAACAGTCACTGTTGTTTTTGGATTTAGAAAATCACTTGTGTTTGCAGCTGTGGTTTAATTACTGAAGTTTGCGGCTGTGGTATAATCTCTGTTGTTTACGGATATTGTATAGACACTGTTGTTTGCGGATGTGGTATAGTCACTGTTTGCGGTTATGTTATAATCACTGTTGTTTGAAAATGTGGTATAATCACTTTATTTGCAGATGTGGTGTAGACACTGTTGTTAGCGGCTGTGATATAGTCACTATTGTTTGCGGTGGGGTATAATCACTGTTGTTTGTGGCTGTGTTATAATCACTGTTGTTTGTGGCTGTAGTATAGTCACTGTTGTTTGTGGATGTGCTAAAGTCACTGTTGTTTGCACCTGTGGTATAATCACTGTTGTTTGCGGATGTGGTATAGTCACTGTTTGCGGTTATGTTATAATCACTGTTGTTTGAAAATGTGGTATAATCACTGTTGTTTGTGTCTGCGGTATAATCACTGTTGTTTACGGATGTGTTATTGTCACTGTTGTTTGCGGATGTGGTAAAATTACTGTTGTTTGGGATGTGGTATAATCACTGTTGACTATCTGTGGTATAATCACTGTTGGTTACGGATGTGGTATAATCACTAATGTTTGCATCTGTAGTATAACCACTGTTGTTTGCAGACGTAGTATAGTCATTGATGTTTGTGGATGTGCTACAGTCACTGTTGTTTGCAGCTGTGGTATAATCACTGTTGCTTGAGGATGTGGAATAATCACTGTTGTTAGCGGCTGTGGTAAATTGATTGTTGTTTGCAGCTGTGGTATAATCACTGTTGTTTGTGGCTGTGGTGTAGTTAATGTTGTTTGCAGCTCTGGTATAATCACTGTTGTTTGCAGCTGTGGTAACATCATTGTTGTTTGCAGCTGTGGTATAATCACTGTTGTTTGCGTTTGTGGTATAATCACTGTTGTTTGCAAATGTAGTATAATCTCTGTCGTTTGCAGTTGTAGTATAATCAATGTTGTTTGCGGATTTGGTATAGTCAATGTTGTTTGCTAATGTGGTATAGTCACTGTTATTTGCTGATGTGGTATAATCACTGTTGCTGGCCTCTCTGGTATAATCACTGCTGTTTACGGATGTGGTATAGTCACTTTTGCTTGCGCATGTGGTATTATCACTGCTGTTTGCGGATGTGGTATAATCGCTGTTGTTTGCGGCTGTAGTATATTCACTTTGTTTGCAGATGTGGTATAGGCACTGTTGTTTGCTGATGTGGGATAGTCACTGTTGTTTGCGTCTGTGATATAATCACTGTTGTTTGCGGATGTGGTATAATAGCTGTTGTTTGCTGATATGGTATAGTCACTGTTGTTTGCGTCTGTGATATAATCACTGTTGTTTGCGGATGTGGTACAATCACTGTTGTTAGCGGCTGTGGTAAATTGATTGTTGTTTGCAGCTGTGGTATAATCACTGTTGTTTGTGGCTGTGGTGTAGTTAATGTTGTTTGCAGCTCTGGTATAATCACTGTTGTTTGCAGCTGTGGTAAAATCATTGTTGTTTGCAGCTGGGGTATAATCACTTTTGTTTGTGGTTGTGGTATAATTACTGTTGTTTGCATCTGTGGTATACTCACTGTTGTTTGCAGATGTGTTACAGTCTCTGTTGTTTGCGGATGTGGTATAATCACTGTTCTTTGCGGCTATGGTATAATCACTGTTTTTTGCGGATGTGGTATAATCACTGATGTTTGCGGCTGCGGTTTAATCACTGTTGTTAGCGATTTAGGTATAGTCACTGTTGTTTGCAGCTGTGGTATCATCAATTTTGTTTGCGGATATGGTATTGTCACTGTTGTTTGCAGCTGTGGTATAATTCCTTTTGTTTGCCGATGTGGTATAATCACTTTTGTTTGCGGTTGTGATATTGTCACTGTTGTTTGCAGCTGCGGTATAGTCACTATAGTTTGCAGATGTGGTAAACTCACTGTTGTTTGCGGCTGTGGTATAGTAACTGTTGTTTGTGGCGGTGGCATAATCACTAGTTGCGGTTGTGGTACAATCTCTGTTGTTTGTGGCTGTAGTATAGTCACTGTTGTTTGCAGCTGTGGTATAATTACTGTTGTTTGTGGCTGTGGTTTAGTCACTGTTGTTTGCGGGTTGTGGTATAATTACTGTTGTTTGTGGCTGTGGTTTAGTCACTGTTTTTTGCAGCTCGGCTATAATCACTGTTTTTTTTCGGCTGTGGTAAAATCATTGTTGTTTGCAGCTGGCGTATAATTACTGTTTTTTTGCGGATGTGTCATAGTCTCAGTTTCTTGCGGCTGTGGTATAATCACTGTTGTTTGCGGCTGTGGTATACTCACTGTTGTTTGCGCATGTGGTTTAATCACTGTTGTTTGCGACTGTGGTTTAATCACTGTTGTCTGCGGATGTGGTATATTCACTTTTTTTTGCGTCTGTAATATAATTACTGTTGTTTGTGGATGTGGTACAGTCCCTGTTTTTTGCTAATGTGGTGTAATCTTTGTTGTTCGCAGCTGTAGTATAATCAATGTTCTTTGCGGATGTGGTATAATCACTGTTGCTGCCGTCTCTGGTATAATCACTTTTGTTTGAAGATGAGATATAGGCACTGTTTTTTGCTGATGTGGTATAGTCACTATTGTTTGCATATGTGGTATAATCGCTGTTGTTTCCGGATATTGTATAATAACTGCTGTTTGCGGCTGTGATATAATAACTGTTGTTTGTGGCTGTGGTATAATCACTCTTGTTTGTGGCTGTGGCATGATAACTATTGTTTGCTGCTGTGGTATAGTCACTATAGTTTGCATATGTGGTAAAGTCACTGTAGTTTGCAGATGTGGTAAATTCACTGTTGTTTGCGGCTGTGGTATAGTAACTGTTGTTTGCGGCTGTGGTATAATCACTAGTTGCGGTTGTGGTATAATCACTGTTGTTTGTGGCTGTAGTATTGTCACTGTTGTTTGCAGATGCCTTATAGTCACTGTTGTTTGCGGCTGTGGTATAGTCACTGTTGGTTACGTATGTGGTATAGTCACTGTTATTTGCAGATGCGATAAAGTCACTGTTATTTGTGGATGTGTCAAAGTCACTGATGTTTGCTGATGTGGTATCGTCACTGTTGTTCAGGGCTGTGGTATAGTTACTGTTGTTTGCTGATGTAGTATAGTCACTTTTGTTTGCGGATGAGGTCAAATCACTGTTTTTCGTGGATGTGGTATAGTGACAGTCACTGTTGTTTGTGGCTACGGTATAATCACTTTTTTTGCGGATGTGGTATATTCACTGTTGTTCGCAGCTGTGGTATAATTACTGTTGTTTGGGGATGTCGTTTGTTCACTGTAATTTGCAGATGTGGTAAAGTCACTGTTGATTGCGGCTGTGATATAGTAACTTTGGTTTGCGGCTGTTGTATAATCACTGTTGTTTGTGGCTGTAGTATAGCCACTGTTGTTTGCGGATGTGGTATAGTCACTGTTGTTTGCGGCTGTGGTATAATCACTGTTGTTTGTGGCTGTGGTATAGTCACTATTGTTTGCAGCTGTGGTATAGTCACTGTTTTTTGTGCTTGTGGTATAATCACTGTTGTTTTGGTCTCTGGTATAATCAATGTTGTTTGATGCTGTGGTATAATCACTGTTGTTTGCAGATGTGGTTTATTCACTGTAATTTGCGGATGTGGTAAAGTCACTGTCGATTGCAGCTGTGATATAGTAACTGTTGTTTGCAGCTGTTGTATAATCACTGTTGTTTGTGGCTGTAGTACAGTCACTGTTGTTTGCAGATATGGTATAGTCACTGTTGTTTGCGGCTGTGGTATCGCCACTTTTGTTTGTGACTGTGGTATAGTCACTGTAATTTACGGATGTAGTATAGTCACTGTTGTTTGCGGATGTGGTATAGTCACTGTTGTTTTCGGCTGTGGTATAGTCACTGTTGTTTGCTGTTGTGATAAAGTCACTGTTGTTTGTGGCTGTGGTATAATCACTGTCTTTTGGCGATGTGGTATAATCACCGATGTTTGCAGCTGTGGTTTAATCACTGTTTTTTGCGGATTAGGTATAGCTACTGTTGTTTGCAGATGTGGTATAATCAATGTTGTTTGCGGATGTCGTATAGTCCCTGTTGTTTGCAGCTGTGGAATAAACACTTTATTTGCAGATGTGGTGTAGACACTGTTGTTAGCAGCTGTGATATAGTCGCTGTTGTTTGCGGTGGGTATAATCACTGTTGTTTGTGGCTGTAGTATTGTCACTGTTGTTTGTGGATGTGCTAAAGTCACTGTTGTTTGCACCTGTGGTATAATCACTGTTGTTTGCGGATGTGGTTTAGTCACTGTTATTTGCAGATGTGGTAAAGTCACTGTTGATTGCAGCTCTGATATAGTAACTGTTGTTTGCGGCCTTTGTATAGTCTCTGTTGTTTGTGGATGTAGTATAGTCACTGTTGTTTGCAGTTGTGTTATAATCACTGTTTTGTGCGGATGTGGTATAGTCACTGTTGTTTGCGGCTGTGGTATAGTCACTGTTATTTGCGGCTGTGATATAGTCACTGTTGTTTGCTGATGTAGTATAGTCACTTTTTTTGCGGATGTGGTATAATCACTGTTGTTTGTGGATGTGGTATAGTGACAGTCACTGTTGTTTGTGGTTGTGGTATAAACACTGTTGTTTGGGTCTCTGGTGTAATCAATGTTGTTTGCGGTTGTGGTTTAATCACTGTTGTTTGCGGATGTGGTAAACTCACTGTTCTATGCGGCTGTAGTATAGTCACTGTTGTTAGCGGCTGTGGTATAGTCACTGTTGTTTGCGGATGTGGTATAGTCACTGTTGTTGGCAGCTGTGGTATAATCACTGTTGTTTGTGGATGTGGTATAGTCGCAATAGTTTGCGGATGTGTTAAAGTCACTGTTGTTTGTGGCTGTGGTATAGTAACTGTTGTGTGTGGCTGTGGAATAATCACTGTTGTTTGCGGCTGTGGTATAGTCACTGTTGTTTGCAGCTGTGGTATAATCACTGTTGTTTGCGGCTGTGGTATAAGTACTGTTTGCAGATGTGGTATTGTCACGTTTGTTAGCGGCTGTGGTATAGTCACTGTTGTTTGGGGCTGAAGGATAGTCACTGTTGTTTGCGGATGTGGTATAGTCACTGTTGTTTGCAGCTGTGGTATAATCACTGTTGTTTGCGGCTGTGGTATAAGTACTGTTTGCTGACGTGGTATTGTCACTTTTTGTTAGCGGCTGTGAATAGTCACTGTTGTTTGGGGGCTGTGGTAAAATGATTGTTGTTTGCAGCTGTGGTATAATTGCTGTTGTTTGTGGTTGTGGTATAATCACTGTTGTGTGCGGATGTGGTGTAGTCAGTGTTGTTTGCTGATGTGGTTCAGTGACTTTTTGTTTGTCGATGTGGTATAGTAACTGTTGTTTGCGGCGTGTAAGATTCACTTTTGTTTGTGGTTGTACTAAAGTCACTATTGTTTGCAGCTGTGGTATAATCACTGTTGTTTGCGGATGTGGTTTAGTCACTGTAATTTGGCGGATGTGGTAAAAGTCACTGTTGATTGGCGGCTGTGATATAGTAACTGTTGTTTGTGGCAGTTAAATAATCACTGTTGTTTGTGGCTGTAGTATAGTCACTGTTTTTGGCGATGTGGTATAGTCACTGTTGTTTGCGGCTGTGCATAATCACTGTTGTTTGGCGCATGTGGTATAGTCACTGTTTTTGTGGCTGTGGTATAGTCCCTGTCGTTTGCGGCTTTTGGTAAAATCATTGTTGTTTGCAGCTGTGTTATAATTACTGTTTTTTTTTTTTGTTATAATCAATGATGTTTGCCACTGTGATATAATCACTGTTGTTTGCGGATGTGATATAGACACTGTTGTTTGCGGATGTGAATATTCACTGTTGTTTGCGGATGTGGTATAGTCACTGTTGTTGGCGTATGTGGTATAGTCATTGTTATTTGCAGATGCAATATAGTCACTGTTATTTGGCGCATGTGGTATAGACACTGTTGTTTGGCGGATGTGTTTTAGACACTGTTGTTTGGCGGATGGGTATCGTAACAGTCACTGTTGTTTTTGGATTTGGAAAATCACTTGTGTTTGCAGCTGTGGTTTAATAACTGAAGTTTGCGGCTGTGGTATAATCTCTGTTGTTTGCGGATATGGTAAAGTAACTGTTGTTTGCGATGTGGTATAGTCACCGTTATTTGCGGATGTAGTATAGTCACTGTTGTTTTGCGGATGTGGTATAGTCACTGTTGTATGTGGATGTGCTAAAGTCACTGTTGTTTGCAGCTGTTGTATAATCACTGTTGTTTGCGGATGTGGTATAATCACTGTCTTTTGTCGATGGGGTATAATCACTGATGTTTGCAGCTGTGGTTTAATCACTGTTGTTTACGGAATAGGTATAGTTACTGTTGTTTGGCGGATGTGATATAATCAATGTTGTTTGCAGATGTCGATAGTCACTGTTGTTTGGCGGCTGTGGTATAGTCACTGTTGTTTGTGGTTGTGCTAAAGTCACTGTTGTTTGCAGCAGTGGTCTAATCACTGTTGTTTGCGGATGTGGTTTAGTCACTGTAATTTATGGATGTGGTAAAGTCACCGCTGATTGCAGCTGTGATATAGTAACTGTTGTTTGCAGCTGTTGTATAATCACTGTTGTTTGTGGCTGTAGTATAGTCACTGTTGTTTGTGGATACGGTATTGTAACTGTTGTTTGCGGCTGTGGTATCGCCACTATTGTTTGCGAGTGTGGTATAGTCACTGTAATTTGCGGATGTTGTTCTGTTTGTTCAGGCTGTGGTATAGTTACTGTTGTTTGCTGATGTAGTATAGTCACTTTTGTTTGCGGATGAGGTCTAAGCACTGTTTTTCGTGGATGTGGTATAGTGACAGTCACTGTTGTTTGTGGCTACGGTATAATCACTTTTTTTGCGGATGTGGTATATTCACTGTTGTTTGCAGCTGTGGTATAATTACTGTTGTTTTGGCGGATGTCGTTTATTCACCGTAATTTGCAGATGTGGTAAAGTCACTGTTGATTGGCGGCTGTGATATAGTAACTGTGGTTTGCGGTTGTTGTATAATCACTGTTGTTTGTGGCTGTAGTATAGTCACTGTTGTTTGCGGATGTGGGTATAGTCACTGTTGTTTGCGGCTGTGGTATAATCACTGTTGTTTGTGGCTGTGGTATAGTCACTATTGTTTGCAGCTGTGGTATAGTCACTGTTTTTTGTGCTTGTGGTATAATCACTGTTGTTTTGGTCTCTGGTATAATCAATGTTGTTTGATGCTGTGGTATAATCACTGTTGTTTGCAGATGTGGTTTATTCACTGTAATTTGCGGATGTGGTAAAGTCACTGTTATTTTTTAGGATGTGTCAAAGTCACTGATGTTTGCTGATTTAGTCTCGGTCACTGTTGTTCAGGGCTGTGGTATAGTTACTGTTGTTTGCTGATGTAGTATAGTCACTTTTGTTTGCAGATGAGGTCTAATCACTGTTTTTCGTGGATGTGGTATAGTCACTGTTGTTTGTGGCTACGGTATAATCACTTTTTTTTGCGGATGTGGTATATTCACTGTTGTTTGCAGCTGTGGTATAATTACTGTTGTTGTTTTGGATGTCGTTTATTCACTGTAATTTGCAGATGTGGTAAAGTCACTGTTGATTCTTGGCTGTGATATAGTAACTGTGGTTTGGCGGCTGTTGTTGGTATAATCACTGTTGTTTGTGGATGTGGTATAGTGACAGTCACTGTTGTTTGTGGTTGTGGTATAAACACTGTTGTTTGGGTCTCTGGTGTAATCAATGTTGTTTGCGGTTGTGGTTTAACTACTGTTGTTTGCGGATGTGGTAAACTCACTGTTGTTTGCGGCTGCAGTATAGTCACCGTTGTTAGCGGCTGTGGTATAGTAACTGTTGTTTGCGGATGTGGTATAGTCACTGTTGTTTGCAGCTGTGGTATAATCACGTTGTTGCTTGTGGATGTGGGTATAGTCGCAATAGTTTGCGGATGTGTTAAAGTCACGTCGTTGTTTGTGGCTGTGGGTATAGTAACTGTTATGTGTGGCTGTGGAATAATCACTGTTGTTTGCGGCTGTGGTATAGTCACCGTTGTTTGCAGCTGTGGTATAATCACTGTTGTTTGCGGCTGTGGTATAAGTACTGTTTGCAGATGTGGTATTGTCACGCTTTGTTAGCGGCTGTGGTATAGTCACTATGGTTTGGGGCTGTAGGATAGTCACCGTTGTTTGCGGATGTGGTATAGTCACTGTTGTTTGCAGCTGTGGTATAATCACTGTTGTTTGCGGCTGTGGTATAAGTACTGTTTTGGCGGATGTGGTATTGTCACGCTTGTTAGCGGCCAGGAATAGTCACTGTTGTTTGGGGGCTGTGGTAAAATGATTGTTGTTTGCAGCTGTGGTATAATTGTTGTTGTTTGTGGTTGTGGTATAATCACTGTTGTGTGCGGATGTGGTGTAGTCAGCGTTGTTTGCTGATGTGGTCTAGTGACTTTTGTTTGCCGATGTGGTATAGTAACTGTTGTTTGGCGGCTGTGTAAGATTCACTTTTGTTTGTGGTTGTACTAAAGTCACTATTGTTTGCAGCTGTGGTATAATCACTGTTGTTTGCGGATGTGGTTTAGTCACTGTAATTTGCAGATGTGGTAAAGTCACTGTTGATTGGCGGCTGTGATATAGTAACTGTTGTTTGTGGCAGTTAAACAATCACTGTTGTTTGTGGCTGTAGTATAGTCACTGTTTTTGCGATGTGGTATAGTCACTGTTGTTTGCGGCTGTGGCATAATCACCGTTGTTTGCGCATGTGGTATAGTCACCGTTTTTGGCGGCTGTGGTATAGTCCCCTGTCGTTTGCGGCTTTGGTAAAATCATTGTTGTTTGCAGCTGTGTTATAATTACTGTTTTTTGTGTCTGTGGTATAATCAATGATGTTTGCCACTGTGATATAATCACTGTTGTTTGCGGATGTGATATAGACACTGTTGTTTGCGGATGTGGAATATTCACTGTTGTTTGCGGATGTGGTATAGTCACTGTTGTTGGCGATGTGGTATAGTCATTGTTATTTGCAGATGCAATATAGTCACCGTTATTTGCGCATGTGGTATAGACACTGTTGTTTGCGGATGTGTTTTAGACACTGTTGTTTGCGGATGTGGTATCGTAACAGTCACTGTTGTTTTTGGATTTGGAAAATCACTTGTGTTTGCAGCTGTGGTTTAATAACCGGGAAGTTTGCGGCTGTGGTATAATCTCTGTTGTTTGCGGATATGGTAAAGTAACTGTTGTTTGCGCATGTGGTATAGTCACCGTTATTTGCGGATGTAGTATAGTCACTGTTGTTTCGCGGATGTGGTATAGTCACTGTTGTATGTGGATGTGCTTAAAAGTCACTGTTGTTTGCAGCTGTTGTATAATCACTGTTGTTTGCGGATGTGGTATAATCACTGTCTTTTGTCGATGGGGTATAATCACTGATGTTTGCAGCTGTGGTTTAATCACTGTTGTTTACGGAATAGGTATAGTTACTGTTGTTTGCGGATGTGATATAATCAATGTTGTTTGCAGATGTCGTATAGTCACTGTTGTTTGCGGCTGTGGTATAGTCACTGTTGTTTGTGGTTGTGCTAAAGTCACTGTTGTTTGCAGCAGTGGTCTAATCACTGTTGTTTGCGGATGTGGTTTAGTCACTGTAATTTGCGGATGTGGTAAAGTCACCGTTGATTGCAGCTGTGATATAGTAACTGTTGTTTGCAGCTGTTGTATAATCACTGTTGTTTGTGGCTGTAGTATAGTCACTGTTGTTTGTGGATACGGTATTGTAACTGTTGTTTGCGGCTGTGGTATCGCCACTATTGTTTGCGAGTGTGGTATAGTCACTGTAATTTGCGGATGTTGTTCTGTTGTTCAGGGCTGTGGTATAGTTACTGTTGTTTGCTGATGTAGTATAGTCACTTTTGTTTGCGGATGAGGTCTAAGCACTGTTTTTCGTGGATGTGGTATAGTGACAGTCACTGTTGTTTGTGGCTACGGTATAATCACTTTTTTTGCGGATGTGGTATATTCACTGTTGTTTGCAGCTGTGGTATAATTACTGTTGTTTGCGGATGTCGTTTATTCACTGTAATTTGCAGATGTGGTAAAGTCACTGTTGATTGCGGCTGTGATTATAGTAACTGTGGTTTGGCGGTTGTTGTATAATCACTGTTGTTTGTGGCTGTAGTATAGTCACCGTTGTTTGGCGGATGTGGTATAGTCACTGTTGTTTGGCGGCTGTGGTATAATCACTGTTGTTTGTGGCTGCGGTATAGTCTTTTCTGTTTGCAGCTGTGGTATAGTCACTGTTTTTGTGCTTTGTGGTATAATCACTGTTGTTTTGGTCTCTGGTATAATCAATGTTGTTTGATGCTGTGGTATAATCACTGTTGTTTGCAGATGTGGTTTATTCACTGTAATTTGCGGATGTGGTAAAGTCACTGTTATTTTTTAAGGATGTGTCAAAGTCACTGATGTTTGCTGATTTAGTCTCGTCACTGTTGTTCAGGGCTGTGGTATAGTTACTGTTGTTTGCTGATGTAGTATAGTCACTTTTGTTTGCAGATGAGGTCTAATCACTGTTTTTCGTGGATGTGGTATAGTGACAGTCACTGTTGTTTGTGGCTACGGTATAATCACTTTTTTTGCGGATGTGGTATATTCACTGTTGTTTGCAGCTGTGGTATAATTACTGTTGTTTGCGGATGTCGTTTATTCACTGTAATTTGCAGATGTGGTAAAGTCACTGTTGATTGCGGCTGTGATATAGTAACTGTGGTTTGCGGCTGTTGTTGGTATAATCACTGTTGTTTGTGGATGTGGTATAGTGACAGTCACTGTTGTTTGTGGTTGTGGTATAAACACTGTTGTTTGGGTCTCTGGTGTAATCAATGTTGTTTGCGGTTGTGGTTTAATCACTGTTGTTTGCGGATGTGGTAAACTCACTGTTGTTTGCGGCTGTAGTATAGTCACTGTTGTTAGCGGCTGTGGTATAGTAACTGTTGTTTGCGGATGTGGTATAGTCACTGTTGTTTGCAGCTGTGGTATAATCACTGTTGTTTGTGGATGTGGTATAGTCGCAATAGTTTGCGGATGTGTTAAAGTCACTGTTGTTTGTGGCTGTGGTATAGTAACTGTTATGTGTGTGGCTGTGGAATAATCACCGTTGTTTGCGGTTGTGGTATAGTCTACTGTTGTTTGCAGCTGTGGTATAATCACTGTTGTTTGCGGCTGTGGTATAAGTACTGTTTGCAGATGTGGTATTGTCACGTTTGTTAGCGGCTGTGGTATAGTCACTATGGTTTGGGGCTGTAGGATAGTCACTGTTGTTTGCGGATGTGGTATAGTCACTGTTGTTTGCAGCTGTGGTATAATCACTGTTGTTTGCGGCTGTGGTATAAGTACGTTTTGCGGATGTGGTATTGTCACGTTTGTTAGCTGCCGTGGAATAGTCACTGTTGTTTGGGGCTGTGGTAAAATGATTGTTGTTTGCAGCTGTGGTATAATTGTTGTTGTTTGTGGTTGTGGTATAATCACTGTTGTGCGGATGTGGTGTAGTCAGTGTTGTTTGCTGATGTGGTCTAGTGACTTTGTTTGCCGATGTGGTATAGTAACTGTTGTTTGCGGCTGTGTAAGATTCACTTTTGTTTGTGGTTGTACTAAAGTCACTATTGTTTGCAGCTGTGGTATAATC
>JAFJMP010000164.1:0-32379 GCA_029692085.1 Gymnothorax javanicus | reverse complement strand
CATGAATCTTCTTGATGATGTTATGCACTGTTGATGATGAGACCTTCAAAGCCTTTGCAATTTGACATTGAGGAACATTGTTTTAAAGTATTCCACAATTTTTTACGCAAGCCTTCACAGGTTGGAGAGCCTCTTATCTTACTTGAGAGACTCAGCCTCTCTAAGACATCCCTTTTATAGCCAATCATGTTACACACCTGATGCCAGTTAACTTAATTACTTGCTAAATGTTCTTTCAGCTGATTCTCTTATATATGAATTGCTTTTTTCAGCCCTTTTTTGCCTGTGTCCCAACTTTTTGAGCCCTGTTGCAGCCAGAAAATTTGGAAATAAGCTCATTTGTGGATAAAATGTAAAATGTCTCAGTTTCAACATTTGAAATGTTATCTATGTTCTATTGTAAAAAACATATTGGCTCATGTGATCTGAAAGTGATTGCATTTTGATTTTATTCACAATTTATACTTCGCCTCAACTATTTCAGAATTGGGGTTGTACATCAGGCCATAGTACTATAACAGTGACTATGCTAGTCATTAATGATATTATAAAAGCCTTGGATAATTAACAGCACTGTGCAGCCCTATTTGTTGATTTGTCGAAAGTGTTTGACTCCTGTAGATCACCAACTGCTATTACAGAGACTTGCCTGCTTATAGGCCTTAGTGACATGGCTTTGAATTGGTTCAAGAACTGTCTAACGGAAGAACGATGGTCGCCTCAGTCTCAAACTATTCCTCAGCCTCGCTTTACAGTAAACAAAAGGAGTACCTCAGGGATCTACTTTTAGCCCCTATTTTATTTTCAATTTTTATAAATGATTTAGGTCATGGAATAAATCCTAAGTTACACTTGTATGCTGATGACACAATTATTTACACAGTAGCACCTCCCACACGGAAAGAACCTATATAAACATAAAAGCGCCCTCCATAATTATTGGCACCCCTGGTTAAGAGGTGTTAAAGCCTTATAATAAATTCAATTTTTATTGCGGAAGCATGCTCTCACACTGAAAATTGTAGAAAAAATGTAACCTTCAACTCAAGTGAATTTTAAGGGAAAAAAAATCCCTGACTAAGAAATAATTATTTTTCATAAAATCACCTGTTCCACAATTTTGGCACCCCTAACAATTCCTAGGAAATAAATGTAATTGAAGTATTTCTATCATTTCTACAGGAGTTTACAAAAGTTGATCAGAGTATCTAGGAACATTTAATTAGTAATTTCTTCACTTCCCTGTTTCCTGGGGTATAAATATGGCGTGACACGGAGGCCATTTCTCTTATCCACTCTTCAACATGGGAAAGACAAAGAACACACCATTCCAAGTAAGGCAGATGTGTCGACCTTCACAAGTCAGGCAATGGCTACAAAAAATAGCCACTCGCCTGCACCTGCCCATATCTACTGTCAGAGGAATCATTAAGAAGTTTAAAAACAACTGAAACAGTGTTAAACAAGCCTGGACGAGAGGACGCAAGGTTATTTTGCCCACGCACAGTGAGGAGGATGGTAAGAGAAATAAAAAGTTCTCCAAAGCTCACTGTTAAAGAATTGCAACAAATGGTAGCATCTTGGGGTCACAAAGTCTCCAAAACAACCATCAGGCGCGATCTACATGCCAACAAGCTGTTTGGGAGGCATGCACGGAAAAACCTTTTCTCCTCACAATCATAAACGCAAACGTCTGGAGTTCGCTAAGCGGTCCTGGGACTTCAGCTGGGACCATGTGCTTTGGTCAGATGAGACCAGATGTCTTCAAATTCATTAACCACAGTGAAATGCTCAGACAGATGTGGGGATGAAAATGACTTTTGAAAGGCATGTTTACTTGAATTTATGTTCTTCAGTGTACTTTTTATTTTGTTATTTTGTTTTATTTTGCTACATTTAGACTAAGGACCTCTGAGCCATATTCATCTAGAAACTGCATTACAGACAAGATAGAAAACATTGCATTTGGTGGATGTAACAGTGTAGTGTATAACCTTTCAGTGGATGTGTATGAGCTGTAATGATGTGAATCCAATTTTATCTAATGTGGTGAATCTGGCAGTGATTTAAAACTTGAAAAAATGCTTAATTGATGAAATAAACATTATCAAACCATTTTGTTTTTTTATACATTCCTTCTCCTCCACAATACACAACTCAGTCTTCATAGAATGGAAATAAGTATGGTCAAGAAAGAATTGATGGCCTCGTTATTTAATTTTTCAGGAAAAAAATGTAACAAATAGTATTAGATATTTGTGTTGATATTATAGCTTTTTGTCTCCTCTCACTTGCCATAGTTAATAATGACTGGTTTACACATAACATGCCGTTGTCACATGTCAACATGTATTTAGGATCAAATGTGATGCCAATTTCACATGTTCACATGCAATTAATAAGTTATTGTGTGAAATTCTTGTTATTTCTGTAAGGGACTTTTGGACTAATATGCAGATATTACCTTGAGAATAAAAATATGAGCTAGGCATCATGCACGACAGTTGCAAAAGTGAGATATGAGCTATACAATAGGTATGACAAACAGAACCTGCCACTGGGTATATGAGCTATATAGGAGACCTGTGCCTCTATAAAACACATATATGTACCTGAATTTGGCCCATGTGCATATATGCGCATATATGTTCATATAGATTCTTTCCATGTGGGCTTCTCTGAATCAAGCCATAGAGCTCTTGCAGGATGGTTTTCAATCTCTGCAGCATTCATTGTTTAAATTGAAGTTGGTCCTCAATCCAAAAAGACCAAATTCATGACCTTCACTGTTTTTCGCTCTGTGACTTTTTGATTCTACATTATCGACCTTGGAAGGTACATGTATAGAAAGAGTAACTTGTTATAAATATTTAGGCATATGGCCTGATTATAAGATGACATTTAATATGCGTATTAATAATCTACTGAAAAAAAAACTTTTGGCTAAAACTAGATTTTTTTTCCGCCTTTAAATGCTTCTCATTTGAGGCCAGAAAGAAAAATTCCAAAAACTCATTTTTATCGGTATTAGATTATGGTGATGTGATTTATATGCACGCAGCTTCATCTCTTCTGACAAAACTAGATTCTGCATATCATGCTGCATTACACTTTGTTCCAAATTCAGGTTCTCGACTCACCATTGCATTATATATGAATCGCTTTGGTTGGTCCTCTCTCAACCATAGGAGAAAAACACATCTGTTGCTATTTATCGAAAAAACATTGTTAGGTAATGTGCCAACTTATATCTCCAGCCTTTTATCCTACCATACTGGCAACTATTATACCAGATCAACAAATCAGATCCTTTTACATGTCCCCGGGTGCACTCAGAGCTTGGTAAAACTCCTTTTCGCCTTTTATGCACCCTGGGCGTGAGAATGAGTTGCAAAATACCATTACCTTAGGAGCACTCCCTCTTTAAATTCTTTTAAGACTTTTACGAACTGCCCTGAAGGAAACATGTTGTTGTTTTACATAATCTGTGATATTGAGATGGAATGTGCTAGAGATATCTTGATTATGGCCTGTATGTTTCTCCTTTAATTATTACCTCTGTGCTGCTTTTTATGCATTGTATACACTGAAATGAGATTTTTCCTTCTTTTTTATGTTTATATGCTGCTATCTTGTCCAGGGGCCTGAACTATGAAGCAGGATTTGGGCTTATCGCGTAACTTCAGGCTTAACCCTGGGATTTCAGTACCAATGGCTATGCTCACTTCTTACCAGGGTATATCACCAAGAAGCGACATACGCTAACCTGCCCTGGAGCAGGCTAAGTTCTAGATTCAGATCACGATGTAAAAAAGCACTGCCTACTGACCAATCGTGGGTGGGTCTCCCGATAACATTGATCCATTTAGAACACTAGATTGCTGATGACATCATATTTACATTACACTATGAAGCGCCTGGCCGCCATATTGATACACCCAACCTCTTCATTAAAATGAATGGTTTCCTATGAGGCCGATTTAAATGTTATTACAATTCTTAAAATGCCGAGATGTGCGGCCATGTTTTGTCGAAATATTCACGCAAAGGGCAGTAGTAAAATGTTTAATGTAAAAGTTATCGTAGAAACGCAAATTTATTTCTTTAATGGAGAAAGTGGCGTTTGCATGCTAGCTAGCTAATTAGCCAGTCCATTGACTTGAATACACCGCCGACTAAAAGCAAATGATAACAATTGTTAACGGTCACCAGCTAACGAGCTACATTGACTGGGCAGTTAATAAAATTAAAGAGGTGGCTAACAAACCAGATACTTGTAATTGACATTCAACGGGAATACTTCTTACCAGCGAAATATATAAAAGGGAGAATAAGTTGCTTTGTCTTTTTTTAATTTATTTAAGACTTATTAAAGCAGGGGACCTGACTGAGACCATGTCTCCTTTTAAGCAGGGCCCTGCATTACAAACAATTAAAATAACACAGTTTACAAGGACATTTGTAGCACCAAAAAAAAAAAAAAATACACCTTTTGCTGTTCATTACGAGAAAATACGCACTCATTTGTGTGAAATGGCGACCAATTTCACCAAGAAACATCCATCAGCACCAAAAATCTAACATTTGCGAGTACCGTAGATTCAGTAATGTCATTGGCATTTTAATCGCTCATTTTTGGACATTCTTTAGCATCATTCGACACACAACAGAGAAAAAATACTTTCATTTGCGTTAATATGAAAGGCATTAACACTGTCTTTAAAGTCATTTGCAACAATCAACTAACATTAAAGTGCATTTAACATTTTTATCACATCGTTTGACTTTAAACAGCATTTCTAGACCGCATGAGTGCGGATAACACAAATATTCACGCGATTGTTCAAACAATTGAATGTTCTTAACATTCAATTCACAAAAATTTTTTTTCAATTGAACAGTGGCCTACATTTTGCTTATTGTTGCACAATACAGTCCTCCATCTCACTTTCAAATGCCCTAACGATCTTCTCTCTGTGTTCGAAAGGAATTATCCGTCTTTGTGGCGTTTTCTGGATGGTATGAACACTTTGACGAACCGAATGAATGAGACAAATTTTTCTGCTGCTTTTATAGGCTGTTCTCAATGATAAAGTTTACTCAACTAATTATCTAATTGAGAGGGCATATCTAATCTTACATCACACTGACAATGCAATAATGAGCAAAATGTAGGCTATATATATATATATATATATATATATATATATATATATATACACACACACATACACACTAGATTGCTGATAGGGTACGCTCAAGTGAAGCATCTGTTCCAGCAGTGTATACACCCGGAGGTAAAATTCGCTCATAGACTCCCATTCATTTCCGCCTAAATGTAGGCTATATATATAACCCCAATTCTGAAATAGTAGGGACAAAGTGTTAATTGTGAATAAAATCAAAACGCAATGACTTTCAAATCACATCAGCCAGTATTTTATTCACAATAGAACAGAGATAACATAGGAAATGTTGAAACTGAGAAATTTTACAATTTTATCGACAAAATGAGCTCGTTTCAAATTTGATGGCTGCTACAGGTCTCAAAAAAGGTGGGACAGGGGCCTGTTTACCATGGTCTAGCATCTCCTCTTCTTTTTAACACAGTGTGGAGGCGTCTGGGCATTGAGGAGACAATTTTCTTGAGTTTAGCCATTGGAATTTGATCCCACTCTTGTTTAATACAGGCTTCCAGCTGCTGGAGAGTTTTGGGTCTCCTTTGATGGACTTTCGTTTAATTATCGCCTAAAATGTTCTCAATCGGTGAAAGATCAGGACTGCAGGCAGGCTAGTTCAGCACACTGACTCTTCTACTACGAAGGCATGCTGTTGTAATAGCTGCAGTATGTAGTTTTGCATTGTCCTGCTGAAATACACAAGGCCTTCCCTAGAATAGATGTCATCTGGAGGGGAGCATATGTTGCTCTTAAACCTTTATATACCTTTCAGCATTCATGGTGCTTTTTAAAACATGCAAGTGTCCCACACCATATGCACTAATGCATCCCCATACCATCAGAGATGCTGGCTTTTGAACTGATCGCTGATGACAGGAGGGGTGGTCTTTCTCCTCTTTAGCCCGGAGGACATGTCGCCCATGATTTCCAACAAGAATGTCAAATTTGGACTCGTCTGACCACAGGACACTTTGCCACTTTGCTACAGTCCATTTTAAATGAGCCTTGGCCCACAGAACACGGCGGCACATCTGGATCATGCTCAACAATGGCTTCCTTTTTGCATGATAGAGTTTTAGGTGGCATCTGTGGATGGCACGGTGGACTGTGTTCACAAACAGTGGTTTCAAGAAGTATTCCTGGGCCCATTTAGTAATGTCAATGACAGAATCATGCCGGTGAGTGATGCAGTGGCGACTGAGGGCCACGGGCATCCAGTAAAGGTCTTCGGCCTTGTCCCTTACGCACAGAGATTTTTCCAGTTTCTCTGAATCTTTTGATGATGTTATGCACTGTCGATGATGAGACCTTCAAAGCCTTTACAATTTGACGTTGAAGAACATTGTTTTTAAAGTATTCCACAATTTTTTACGCAAGCCTTCACAGGTTGGAGAGCCTCTGGCCATCTTTTACTTCTGAGTGACTCCAGCCTCTCTCAGACATCCTTTTATGGCCAATGATGTTACACACCTAATGCTGGTTAACTTAACTACTTGCTAAATGTTCTTTCAGCTGATTCTGTTATATATTAATTGCTTTTTCAGCCCTTTTTCGCCTTTGTCCCAACTTTTTTGAGACCTGTTATGGCCAAAGAGTCATTTAAAGAGGTTCTTAGTGTTAAGAGGCTTTTGGGAAACCAAAAGTTCTCTGGAAAATGGCATCACCATCCGTAGAGGTTTGAGCGGAGTTCGGTGGGCGAATGAATACCAATATGAATATGTACGACACAGGTTCTCATCTGAGGGTTTGACATATGTGGCGAACGCAGTGGAGCCGTGTGCATATAGTTCCACAACTTGAGCGTATCCTGTTAAGGTGAAGTCTTTGCAAATTAGGCTGCGTCCGAATAGTCTTCTTTTCCCAGGAAAGTTCCTAACTCCAAAAAAATGATCCGGAAATAATTACGTGGCAGCCATGATAAGTGTATTTGAATTCTTTAAATGTTAAGGTAAGGTGTCTCAGTGCTTCCTAATTTACCTCCTTTAGCACAGGGTACACAGAACCATCCTTTTCGAAAACAAAGGAGGTAACGCTATCCCACAATTCTGCGCAGCAGCATGTCAAGCGGCGACCATTCATCCGGCCAATTGCGTAAAGAAACGTATTCGATGGGCAGGGGACTCATGATCACGTTGCCTAGTGTAAGAGCATTCGGATTCTCTAATTAGCGCGGTTGTCTTCCTAAGGCGTTAGGAATTCCCTTTTACACCTTTCCTTTACCTAATGACATTTTCCACAAAGGTTAAAGAAAAGTGGATAGGAATTAGTGGATAGGCCGTAATTTTTTAACTATTCGGATGCAGCCCTGGTGCAGCAGGTATGGTCCGCGTGACTACCGCTACAGTTCGCAGTGACAAACATCGACGCGAGGAAAATCAGGAGCAGGCCCCCTCTCGGAGCAGGAGCGTGAGCAAGCCCAGGCTGAGACTAAGTTGGTGGCAAAAAAAAACGCAACATCTATCATATGGTGATGCTTCGATTTCAGGTACGGCGACGTTGAACAGAAAGACGTGTCATGTAAAACTTGCAAAGTTAAAATCGCCTCATCCCGTGGCAACACTACCAATCTGTACTAACACTTGAGACAGCACAGAGAAAAGCATGAAGAATGCATTCGAGTGTCAGCCCAGCAAAGTAAAAACAAAGAGACAACTGAAAGCCGCTGATGCCCAATGGTGCTACTGCTTTTGTACTTTGCAGTAACAGTACTGTACAAACTTTTAGGTTTTTGTTTTAAAGGTAGAGTCTGGAGTTTTGTCCGTTGCTGTTTGTAAACACAGTAGTCAAACTAAGCCCCTCCTCTCGGGCTCAGCGATGCACGCCCCCTGCTGCTGCCAGCCTTGCCAATACACACCCACCCAGCCCAGCACCTGGCTTGCTGTATCGTATTGAATCAGAATCTGTGCACCATGCTACCTGCAGGAATGAGTGACGAGGTATCTTGCAAATATAGTATCAAATGTTTTATCGTGTCCACATGATATTGTTTGTGCATTTGAATAAACAGCTATGCTAATAATAATGCTAATTATTGACTGTAGTAGTTTAGATGTTCAGTCTAGCTTGCTAACAGTTAGTTTGCAAATGTATAAAAGTATTTGTGTTCTGTAACGTAATTACAATGTCTAGTTATACCGAGTTACGTCCTTCATTGAGAAAACAGATTATTATCATATGACCGTAATATGCCCAAATAGAATATAGCGAAGCTTCCAGAGCTTCTGACACAGACTCTGATGTCAGCTACAGACCAGCGCAGCCCCGAGGGAGAGGACGAGCAACCGGAGGTCGAGGCTGAGGGAGAGGTAGAGCGAGGGGGCGAGTTAGCAGCGCGAATGGAAAGGTGTTTGCAATGTTTGATACTCGGACTTAGTGTGTACATAAACTGCTTATACCTCCACGACAAGCTACGTAGCACGTCGCTATATAAGCAGCCTAACATCCCGTGTTTGGCACGTACCTATACAACACTAAGCAGGCCAACTCCGCGTCGCTATTCAGCCCCAGCCTCTCCTTCAGGGCTCGGAAGCGGGTGAAAGCCAAGCCGGTATTCACTCTGGTTTTCGAGCGTACTGTCCGCTGCACTTTTCTTCTCCATGTATTTTCTTTTTTTTTTTTGGCAGTGTCCGCCATTGCTTCGGCAGTGACTGCTCCAGTCGCTATGCTCTATGCAGGCCCACAGAGCGACACGCCCTGAGCTCTCTCATTGGCTGGAGAGAACACACCGACTCTCCGCCCAGAAACGTCCACGTCCACAACAAAACAAAGTAAAAAACCAAACTACAGGCAGGGGGAGGGTGTGCTGCAGACGCAGTCACCGCCACACAGGACTAGAAGCCCATAGGTGACGATTAAGCCAGATTGTATTTGCATGTGTTTATTTTTGAGCAAAAAACTCCAGACCCTACCTTCAAGTAGCACTTAATAGGTTTACAAAAATGCCCGCAGAACAGCGTCTAAGTTCACAATAGTGCCACTGCATTTGCACTTTGCAGAAATATCCTTATTTTCAGAAAAGGAAAAAACCTCTTTTTTGGAAAATTTTATTTTGAAAACAGTGCTATAAACTTGTTTTGTATTTTTATGCGCTTTAATGTTTGCATGTTTTAAGTTGAGAAATATACACTTCAAAACCATCATTATTCTCTGCATTTTCCTTGATAACAAAGCAAGTAGCTTCAAGATACCATTTTTTTAATATCGTAATCGCAATCTCAAATTGCAATATGGTCCACTATAATCGCAGTCGCACATTTATGCAAATCTTTGCTCCTTAATGAACAATGCAAGCGTTGAAATTATGAAGTCATATTGATATTTTACGTCGTCATTTATGCGCAGAAGAAGACGCCTCATAATTCTGTGGTGCAATGCATAACAATGCTATCAAAAGTAAATTAGACTGTCGTCGGTTTTTGCCAATTAGTCTGAGCAACTGTAGCTAATTGGGAAATGTAAACTGCTAGAGGTTTAGGCTATTAAGCATTTTAAAGGTGAGGTTTCCAAAGATCAAATTCAAAATCAGAAGATTCCCCAAGTAAAAATGTCTGCCCCCTGATATTGAAGTCAATTTGCTGGTTTAAAAATGTGTCGCACTGGATTATTAACAAATTAAAATATGCGTTTTAGACACTTCAAGAATTCTACTTTCCGCTGAAATATACTTTGCCGAAGTGCGGTCTCTTCCTTTAATCTGAACAACTACTAAGTTTTCTTTCGATTTTTTGATAGAAATGGCAATAATCTACAAAAGTACCTGAAATAAAAGGTTCCTGGCATCAGTTGATCAATCCCTCCAACTAAAAGCAAGTCATTAGGATTGAAAAAGTGGAAAATATTTTTATTAACCCCAACTTTGACCTTAATTTCCATGGCATTCACTATTGATACAAGCAACCTTTGAGACTGTCAGCCTAGAGCAGTGGTTCTCAAACTCGGTCCTGGCGCCCCACTGTGTATGCTGGTTTTTGATCCAACCACAATTGCAATCTTAGGATTTTAACAAGATGTTGATTTGTTTTAATTAGGTGCATTTATGCTAATATCCACATTGAGATATATTGTAATTATCTGCAGAGGGAAACAATTTAACCAAACATAACCAACATAAACAATCAATAGGTTCCTCATTGGTGAAACTCTTGACACGTGGTGACAAAACCCAACAATTTACTTGGCAAACAATGGGGTCACACCTGTTGTGTTTTGTGTTGATTTTATTTGGTTCAGGCAGGTTATTTGGGAAAAACTCAAAACACCTGTGTTCAGAAACCTAATTTGGAGCTTACTGATTTTCTCAGAGTCTAATTTGCTCTGTTTAAAAATGTTTTCACCTGAAAATCCTAACAATATTGAAAATTAAGCGCAATATGGTCAAGAGTTTTTATTCTTCATAGCAGAATGGATATGTCCATCAAAATGTGACTTAAGATGGTAAATAACTACTCTAAACATGGAATGCTGCTAATTAAGACAAAGTAACAGCTTTTTAAAATTCTAGAATTGCAGTTGCGGCTGGAAGAAAAACCAGCATACACAGTGGGGCGCCAGGACCGAGTTTGAGAACCACTGGCCTAGAGCAAGGTTCATGTCAAGGATCAAGCCACTTTCCAGATCTGCATCTGTCATAGAATCAAAGATATTAGACTTTTTCTACAGCATGTTTTGAAAAGCGCCCCCTAAAGGCCATTTTTGAGAGGCCCATAAAATCCATACCGGTGGGCCTTTTGTGAAAAAATTGGAGATACCCATAATTAGATTCCAAATGAACAATATACAAAGTTAGAGAAAAACCTGAGACCATGATGGCCCAAAAGGTACCTTAAGCGTTTCCACTTGGCATGGAATGACCCAAACAGCTTTTTCACTATCATTTGAATGTAGTCATAGATTTCCCCATATGAGTATGTGAAAATGAAAGTGATAATTGGATTAATGCATTTTCAATTTAATTTTGTTGCAAGTAACTCATTCGTAAGTGGAAAATTATAATGCAATAGTGGAATTACATTTTCATTTTAATATTGTCCCCTATGGGCCTCCTTACTTTGCAGCGTGTCGGTGTCTATGTTTGAGTGTATTGCTGATAAAATGTATCTCTGATTATATAACTTGTTTCGAAGCTTCTTCTTGCTCAGGGTCTGACTATGGTTCAAATATACACTACAAAGCTGCACTACTATGTTTTCTCTGTGATGGTTCTGCCCTGCAGTCCCTCCCCTTCCTGCTGTCTTTGCCTCCACTTCAACGTGCCACACCTGTTGCTATTGTACACACCTGTTGCTCGTTGAAGTGGAGGTGGTGTATGGTATTTAAGAGCTGCACTGCCAGCTTGGCGGTGCAGCTGCATTCTGATGCCTGAGCCCTGTGTTGTTGTGCTGCTGCTCCCCTGAGTTTTATATTGTGTTTTTTACTAGTTTTATCAAACATTTCTATTTTTTACTCAGCCTGTGCATGTGGGTCCCTTGACCACTTTTTGGGTATATGGTCCCTGTGCCCGCCGGCTTGTTGTCTTCAGCTGGCGGGGGCAAAACCATGACATTCTCTGCCAGCCATGTTTCTCCTTGGGTTCATAGTCAACAGTAGCCTACTTTGGTACTCCCTGTGGAAGAGTGGGGTGGTGTGAGGATTGTCATTTAAAGGAATCGGCACTCAAACCTGCCGTTCTAAACAAGGCTGCCCAACAGGGTTAGAAGGGTGCTGTAGCGCTTGGTATGTGTGGTATTCTGACCAATGTGTGTCTCGGACATTTCATTCAGATCCCAGGGAACTGTGTTAGCTTTCCGGAAAGGAGAATAGCAAACAGTCACATTCAAAAAAAAAAAAAAAAAAACCGTAATTATGAAAATTAAAAGATTTTTTTAAAAAAATCTTTATTGCAGCTATTACAAAAACCAGCATACCCAGGGGGTCCCAGGACATGACATTGTGAACCACAAGCTCCTATTGCGCGTCTGCTCAGTACCGAGCCACCCTGTCCTGAAGCTCTCTTTCTTATGTTTTACTTTCTGACCACCTGCTTAAATGCAGTCTGGAAATCAATACTCCATTTGAATAAATCCCATAAATGATTGCTGACTAAGATATAACCCTTTTAAACCGGTGGAAAGACTGAGGTATGTTTTAAGCTACTGTAACAATTTCAGGTTGACCTAAAGTTAAAGGCTAATTAACAGTAGGTTCCAAATGCAACAAACATTTCTCTATAATATCATTTTTTTCGGTGTGTATGTGTGAGCAGATGCATATGTTTAGCTGTATATCTATTTATGTTTGTACGAGTAAATGCATCCGTGTCCCTCCCCATACCTTGGCCACACCCAAAGACTGCATTGGTAGACTATTGCCGTTCCCTTTCATTATCTTCAGATGATAGTTATGTTTGCGAATTGCAAAGTTTGCCAAGTGAAATTGTGTGTTCAGAGGCTGCAACTGCTGAAGCTTATGCAGACAAATCTTTGACCTGTTTTGTGGGGTGAGGACAGGCTCAGCAGGTGGTATTATCTGTGGTCACACTGGCTGGCAGGTGGATTCAGTGGCTGGAGCTTGCCAGGCTTTTTTCTTGCTAATTCAAGGTCACTATGATCATTACCTGAGGCTAAGCATCAACTCTGTGATAACATTTTTTTTTCTTTTTTCTGAGCAGCTTAGTTCAAAACCCTGTTCAGCTGCCACACCAGGACCTCTGTCATTTTTATGTCTGCCAGTTGTGCCCCCCCCCTGCCCATAGATCCCGGCCACTAAGGGGCGCAGCAATTAACTCTAGCCTGTTTTCCTCCAACATATTCTCACACCATGGGATCCTGAAATCCCGAATGCATAAATTACAGCTAAGGAAATTTCAACATGGTGTTTCTTTATTGCAGATTCCTGATAGAAATCTTCCCTCCCTTATAATAATGTTGGGGTATCTCTACAAAGAACCTTGTACTAATGTAATGTAAAAAATCTAATACCAGTTAATCACTACAAAACAAGGGATTTGCGTAGAGATGAAAGGTCTGGATGCCTGAAAAACCCTTCACGTCAAAAGCATTTTCCTAATGTCTCAAAAGACAGGAAATAAAATTGACCAATCCAAATGCTGACATCAGCCCATCATCCATGGTTTGTTGCTTAATGATGTAAAACTGTAGAATGGAGTAATGGGTTGAAAATTGGATTTGTGTCTTGCATATGCTTAAGAATGCAAGTCAATGCAATCTCTATATTGCATATTTCTATCCAATGAAGCAATAAGGCAATTCCTGAGATGGGGTCTCAGGTTCTGGCCGTAATTGCTATCTCCCTTGTGCTTTCTCTAGCTATTGCTACAGGCATGGAGAGGAAAGCTAATCGATCCATTATGTTTTCATCCTCTCAACAACATTCCTTAGCTAATGTGACCTAAGCAAATGTGAGCACTGGGCATCTACCTTACCATGATACTCCCCACCCACCAGCCTCTCTCTATGCCATTATTTTAAGCCCTGGCAACACCACCCAATGCAACCGAACATATTCTCAGGATGAGACGACGATTTTTGATCGATTCTTCTGTCAGATAAAACTCATACCATTGTCTCTGATACCACCCATAGGACCATTTCCATTTTTTAAAGTTCCTGTGAAGAACAGCAGCATCGCACCGCAAAAAGAACAAACGGTAAGAAAAACATTGTGCTTTCAGTTAAAGTTACAATTTCCTGTAGATTAAGGGTCAGGTTGGGGTTAGATTGGGTTAGGGTTCATGGTTCGGAAAAGGCGATAGTGGTATTTAAAAGACAGTTTTGCCTTTTGAAAACAGTGGAGACTCACAGTTTAAAATAAAACACTTGCAGAGGTGATCGAACCTCGGTCTCCTTTCAGAAAGTCTGCAGTTTTCACACCCATTTAACCTCCCCGACAACCAACCCTCTGGATTTTTATGCGATTTAACGACCTCAGCTCATTTGAAATGCTCATCAACATCGTTTTACAATGTTTGTATTAACATCATATCTGGTTGTTTTTCTTGTGGGCAGGCTCACCCACCCAGAAAAGTTGACAAAACTTCTGGACATTATCAACATAAGGCTTCCCTTTCACACAGTAAAGTTTTAATTGGCATTTGTGGCTGTAACTACACATTTTAGTACTTGACAAAGGTCCTCCGAAGTTGTTCCAAGCTCACGTGGTAATACTGCATCATGTGACTGTTCTCGATGCAGTGCCATCTGAGTAATCGGAGCTCACGGGTATTCAGCTTAAGCTGGGCTCACATCAATGGATAAAATCAGATGAATTATGTCCGATTCCCCCCTTCCAACAATTTAAACAATGCCCAATTTTTTTAAAGTTCAACAAACTATTTAGCCCTATTCTCCTACCATGTTGAGTGCGTTACAAGTGTACCCAATGTTTTGAAAACCTGTCAGGGCCACATCGATTACAAATCTGAAATATTGAACATGTTTGATATTTATGATCCAATATCATGGTTTTATGTCATTCTATGACGTGTCTCTTAATCTAAACATTGTTTAAGATTTCAAAAATCATTTTGTGAGGGCCAGGCTTTTGGCCTTACCCTTTATGCACAAAAATTATGTTATACACTACAGAGAGTGAAATATCCAAATTCCTTCCTATTTCTCTTTGCGGAACATTGTTTTAATCTCTTTCACCCTGGACTTGCCATCAGAGGGATTATAGCCCCGCTCTCACCTCGACTTAAAGCGCATTACTTCTTCAGACCTGATCCCATTTACGTTTCCTAATTGGAAACGAAATGTTAATTTGTTCAGTTGCAAGGATCATTTAGTAGAATTACTGTTCATTCCGTCTTAGCTTGCGTTATTGGTCATTGAAATGGTTATCAAGCATTTTCCTATTTTTTTTTTTCTTCTGCATCAGTGTACGATCAGCTTAATATGCTTAAGAAAAACGCTTTTAAAAAAAAAATGCAGTTTTGGCGACTCAGGTCCGTGAGTTGTTTACTTATTTAAAAAAACAAAACTGTCTACAACCAGTGACATTACCATAACACAGGTTAACTCTCAACCTGTTCCTGATAAAGAAACAGACAATTAATTGAATTAATTTACTGAGCAAAAAGGTTACCAATAAGCTGCGTTGCCAATAATGATTAAGCCGTATAGCTCTGCATCAAAGAGGAAAGCTGCAGGTGAGATTGCACAGACAGCAATTAACTGAAATTTCTCTGAATTCCCTCTTGAAGTAGAATGTTATGTTGTAAATGCTACTGAAGATGATATTTAGGTAATGGTTCAGATTACATTTAAAATTAATTACAAACCCCAGTTTCAATGAAGTTGGGACGTTGTGTAAAACGTGAATAAAAACAGAATACAATGATTTGTAATAACCTGAAATGTTTTTATTTAAATGCAAGAAGCATAAAAAATAAACTTCCAGAGCTTGAGGCCGTTATGATTAGTGAGGGCTATGACATAGTTGGGATTACAGAGACATGGCTTAGTGAAGAGGATGGAGATGAATATAATATAGAAGGTTATAAGCTCTTTAGGAAGGATAGATGTAATAGGCGAGGAGGGGGCGTAGCAATCTATGTGAATGAAAACATAAATGTACAGGAAATTCGAAATTGAACATTCCTTGCCCTGTGAAGATATCTGGGTCAGGCTCATTGGCAAACACGAGACAGGTTTAAACATAGGAGTATGCTATCGACCACCAGCTTTGGACAGTACAGTCAATGAAATGCTTTTTAAGAGGATTACGCAAGCTTGTAGAGGTGGAGGGACTATTATTATGGGAGACTTAAATTATCCTGGTATCGATTGGGAAATGGTGAAAGGACAGGGTAGGGGGGAGGAAGAATTTCTAGATTTTATAAATGATAATTTTTTGGTGCAGTATGTTAATAAACCTACGCGAGAGAAGGCAATTTTAGACTTAGTGCTCTGTAATGACCCAGATAGAATTAGCAATGTTGAGGTACTGGAGCCACTTGGGACAAGTGATCACTCTGCTGTTAATTTTGATGTTTCATGGGAAGTTAAAAAGGTGTATTCAAAAAACAAAATTTACAATTTTAGGCGAGCAAACTTTGACAGGATGCGCTCATATCTAAGTGAAATAAAATGGGAGACACTCCTGGACTTTGAGTCTGTAAATGAGATGTGGGAAAGATTTAAGGGGGTTTTACTTGATTCACAATGCAAATTCATTCCAAAGGTGTCCAAAAGTAAGCTGAAAAAGCAGAATCCTCAGTGGATGACCAAAAGTATTTGTGGGATTTTGAGGGAAAAGAGGAATCTTTATAAGATGTACATAAAGGATAACAATGAGAACACTAAGGCTGAATACTGTAAAATGCGGGCTGCGGTCAAAAAAAGAGCTGAGGAATGCTAGAAGACTGTATGAAAGACAAATTGCAGAGGGGGCAAAAACTAACCCTAAGCGCTTCTTTCAGTACTGTAGTAGAAAAAGGAAAGTCAAAGAGCAGGTTAAGTGCATAAAGAATAGAAATGGATCGCTGCTATATGATAACAAGGATATTGCGGATGCCTTAAACAGTTACTTTGTTGAGAATTTTACCTCAGAGTGGGTCTTTATTTGGCCAGAGGGCATGTTAAATGCTCAAGATTATTTAGCGGAAATTGAGGTTAGGGATAACGAAGTATTAGACAAGTTGCATAAACTAAAGGCAGATAAGGCGGCAGGTCCTGATGGCTTATATCCTAGAGTGCTCAGGGAAGTTGGTGAGATCATCTTTAAGCCGCTATCCGCCATCTTCAGACGGTCTTTAGAAACTGGAGAAATACCAAATGATTGGAAACAGGGCAATATAATACCAATATATAAGAAAGGGGACCGTACTGAGCCAGGAAATTACAGACCAGTCAGTTTAACTTGCATTGCGTGCAAAATATTGGAATCTATCATAAAAGATGAGCTGGACTTAGTTCTTGAACGTAACAGTATCTTGAGGGATAGCCAACATGGTTTCCGTAAGGGAAGGTCATGCCTGACAAACCTTCTGGAATTTTTTGAAGAGGCCACCAAGACTTATGACCAGAACAGGGCTTATGACATCATATACTTGGATTTTCAGAAAGCATTTGATACAGTACCGCATAAGAGACTTATTTTTAAAATGAGCTCCATTGGAGTTACAGGAGGTATTCTGGAGTGGATTCAAAACTGGTTACAGGACAGAACACAAAAAGTGGTGGTCAATGGTATCTCATCTGAGCTAGGTATGGTGGGGAGTGGCGTCCCCCAGGAATCGGTGTTGGGACCCCTGCTGTTCCTCATTTACATTAATGACCTTGATAGGAATATTGAGAGCAGATTAGTTAAATTTGCAGATGATACTAAATTGGGGGGTTTGGCAAATAGTTTAGAGTCCACTAAAGTCATTCAGGATGATTTGGATAGAATCCAGAATTGGGCAGAAATGTGGCAAATGAAATTTAATCTAGCGAAATGTAAAGTTGTACATGTAGGTAATAAAAACATTATACGGGATTACTTCATGGGAGGTTTAAAACTGGAATGTGCTCCACACGAGAAAGATCTGGGAGTGATTGTTGACCAAACCCTCACAGACTCTAGCCATTGTGCCGTAACAGTTAAAAAAGCCAATCGGATGCTGGGATACATTGCCAAAAGTATTGAGTACAAATCTAAGGAGGTGATGCTTCTTTTGTACAACACATTCGTCAGACCACATCTGGAATATTGTGTACAGTTCTGGGGACCATACTTTAAGAAAGATATAGAGGCTCTGAGAAAGTTCAGAGAAGAGCCACTAAGCTAATTCCAGGTATAAAAGATGAAAGCTATGAGAAGAGGCTGAAGATCCTTAATCTCTTTAGTCTTAGGAAAAGGAGACTCAGGGGTGTTTTGATTGAGGTCTTTAAATATGTTAAAGGGATTAACAAAGTGAATTATGTAGGATTCCTTCGACCAAGTGTTGTTAGTAGAACTCGGGGTCACAAATGGAAGTTGACCAAAGGTAAATTTAGCACTGATATTTGGAAATATTTCTTCACCCAAAGAGTAATTTCAATGTGGAATAGCTTGCCTGACCATATTGTTGAGGCAGAGACCTTGGGGGTTTTCAAGAGCAGGCTTGACTTAAAGCTGGATACCATTGAGTCATTGAGTAGCTGAAGCAATATATTCACATTAGTATAAAGAAACTGGTGAGCCTAGTTGGGCTGAACAGCCTGTTCTCGCCATTCATGTTATGTTATGTTATGTTATGTTATGTTATGTTATGTTATATGATTTGCAAATCCTTTTTGACCTATATTCAATTAAGTACACTACAAAGACAAGATATTTAATGTTCAAACTGATAAACTTTATTGTTTTTTTTTGGAATTATTCACTCATTTAGAATTTGATGCTTGCAACATGTTCCAAAAAAGCTGGGACAGGGGCATGTTTACCACTGTGTTACATCACCTTTCCTTTTAACAACACTCAATAAGCGTTTGGGAACTGAGGACACCAATTGTAGAAGCTTTGAAGGTGGAATTCTTTCCCATTCTTGCTTGATGTGTGACGTCAGCTGCTCAACAGTTGGGGGTCTTTGTTGTCATATTTTGCGCTTCATAATGCGCCACACATTTTCAATGGGAGACAGGTCTGGACTGCAGGCAGGCCATTCTATTACCCGCAGTCTTTTACTACAAAGCCACACTGTTGTAACATATGCAGAATGTGGCTTGGCATTGTCTTGCTGAAATAAGCCGGTACGTCCCTAAAAAAGACGTTGCTTGGATGGCAGCATATGTTGCTCCAAAACCTGTATGTACCTTTCAGTGTTAATTGTGCCTTCACAGATATGCAAGTTACCCATGCCATGGGCACTAACACATCCCCATACCATCACTGATGCTGGCTTTTGAACTGGATGGTCCTTTTCCTTTAAGCTCGGAGGACACAACGTCCATAATCTCCAAAAACAATTTGAAATCTGGACTCGTCAGACCACGGCACACTTTTCCACTTTGCATCAGTCCATCTCAGATGAGCTTGGGCCCAGAGAAGACGGCGGCATTTCTGGGTGTTGTTGATATATGGCTTTCGCTTTGCATGGGAGAGTTTTTACTTGCACTTGTAGATGTAGCAATGAACTGTGTTAATTGACGATGGTTTTTCGGAGTGTACCTGAGCCCACATGGTAACATCCTTTACAGAATGATGTTGGTGTTTAATGCATTGCCGCCTGATGGACTGACGGTCACGGGCATTCAATGTTGGTTTTCACCCCTGCTACTTACGTGAAGGGATTTCTCCGGATTCTCTGAATCTTTTGATGATATTATGGACTGAAGATGATGAAATCCCTAAATTTCTTGCAATTGCACATTGAGAAACGTTGTTCTTAAACTGTTGGACTATTTGCTCATGCAGTTGTACACAAAGTGGTGAACCTCGCCCCATCCTTGCTTGTGAATGACTGAGCCTTTCGTGGATGCTCCTTTTATGCCTAATCATGACACTCACCTGTTTCCAATTAACCTGTTCACCTGTGGAATATTACAAACAGGCGTTTTTTGAGCATTCCTCAACTTTCTCAGTCTTTTGTTGCTCCTGTCCTGGCTTTTTTTGCACGTGTTGCAGGCATCAAATTCAAAATGAGTGAATATTTCTAAAAAAAACAAAGTTTATCAGTTTTAACATTAAATACCTTGTCTTTGTAGTGTACTAAATTGAATATAGGTCAAAAAGGATTTGCAAATCATTGTACTGTGTTTTTATTCATGTTTTACACAACATCAACGTCCAAACTTCATTGGAATTGGGGGTTGTAATTAGATGATTGCTGTTCATATAATCTCATATTGTACCCTTCCAACAACTTTCCCAGTGGCTGAACTATAAAGACCTTGTCAATGACTTTGCAACCATGAAAGTTTGATGCATGGCATGTATTTAACATGATTTTAAGTATGTTCCATGTGTGAAACTTTCATGATGCATTAATAACCAATTTCCTAAATGATTGAATAAGCAACGTTTTGACGCAAGAAGTGTTGGTAATTGAACAAATTAACCCTCTCATGCATTAATTATGATAAACTCAGTCAGGATTTTTTTTACTAATATGCAGCAGTGCCCAAAATTGCAGGCATATATACAGAAAAAACACTTTTAAACAGCTGTACACTGTAGTAACCTCCATGCATGAAAGGGTTAATTCTTATCACATGGCAGCAAGGAGTAAGCATCTGCATTTCCCCGCAGACTTTACCTATTCTTTTGAACGCTGAAAGCATTTTGATTATATGCAATCTTAAAATAAATTAGGTTGCACTGCTGAAAAAAAATTGCTAAAACAGGAGATGGAATTCAGAGAAAGTATTGGATTAATTATTTGTTTGTTTGTTTTCCCATTCCTACAATACCACTGTTAAGTACGTCCTCAATGTAGCCCATCGGTGATCTGTGTCATTTCTTATTTTTTTTTTAATTACAGGCTTATATATTGGTCTAGATTATTCAGTAAATAAATTACATGATTGTTAATGAAGCAATCTTAAACAGGAATAGCTTGAGAGCAATTACGTATTTAAGGATCAGAGGATCACGGCACGGCACGGAAAATCCTGTAACGTGATGTTGGAGTTTAGGATGTTAAAGATTCCAAAAAATGCAAACACGTCATAGGTAAGAGACTTCAGTTGATAATAATTTCAAACATCAGAATGCAGAGCAAATGCAATTCAGTCACCTTGACTGGTGTTTTTGTTAGTGCCGGGCAGGCTGGTTTGAGTATTTCTGAAATGGTTCATCTGGATTTTCACTCGCAAGAGACTGTTGTGCTTACATGGATTGGTGTGGATAAAAAACAGAAAACATCAGTTTCAGGGGCGGAATCATGTCAAGTCCATGCGCAAATTCTTGCTCTAATCTGAAATTGTTCACCTTGTTAGAATTTGGCATGGAAGACGCCAGGCGTGAGATGAAATGTAACAAAGAATGTTTATTATAAAACAGGGAAAGCAACAAGGCATGAGGCTAACATAAAATTACACCCAAAGGGCTGTAACAAAAACTTCCAGAAAACTAAGGAAATAACAAAACTAGGAAGTCAAGACTAGGAAAGTACAAACAATACTATGATACAAGAACTTAGGTAAGTAAAAGCTCTAGAAAACTCTGTGGCATTCAAAGCTCATGAGAAACAAGGACTCATGAAGACAAGCAAAACAAAGACTCATGAAGACAAGGAAAACAAAGACGAGGTAGACAATGCCCATAGAGACAAAAGGGTCTGTCTGCAGCCTTCCTCCAACCTCTCCCAGAAATAGGCAAGGGGGCGGGACAATGGGAACAAAGAACACCTAGGCAGCACATGAGGAGAAAAGCACATGATAACAAGACATGGGGAAATACAATGGAAACGTGGACTCTGACAATGACAAGCTCATTAAGAGTAATGAGCGTGTTCAGCATAGGAGTATCAATACAAGATTAAGGGAAAGCGGAGAAGTGAAACTTTATACAGAGTAGCACAGGGACCTAGAAAACAGCGAATGTAGGAATTCAACCAGTCAATTCCCTAACTAAGTTCGTAGTTATTAGTAAGTGCCTATCTAATAAAACACCTTCCCGAGAATTGTTATTAAAAGGGTTAGTAATTAGCACTAATAAAAACCAATCAATAACTCAAGCTTAGCGAATATAGAACAGCTGTGAAGGAAGAGAGGAAGTACCAAATGCCACTCTGAATGCAGTGATGAAACAAGAGTCTAGGAGATGCAGTGCATGCCACGAGACGGGCGCTATTGCACCGGCACCCATAAATGCCTGTCAAGTTGTCCTCATGGCTGTGATTTAACACACCCATCAGTCATTCAGGGGCGCGCCACTACTTAATGCCAGCGTTAGCCCATTTGGCCTACCCCAGTAACGACCATGACGATTATGACAATGTCATCATCAAAACTAGTAATCGCAACATTCTCTCAGATCGAGGCAACCAGTGCCAGCAGTGAGGAAGCATGCTCATATTCACTTTAGCATAGCCGACCCATCATCATAGCCGTAACTAGCTATGAGATCACTGAGGTCCGGAGCTCGGTAAAAATTTCAGAGAGAAAAAAAATGATAGGTCTTTATCATTTAGGTTTTGTTCTAGGCATCGTAAGTGTAACCTGTGTGCACATGCAATGTTACATTTCACCAAAGATCAATTTCCGTTTGCACATTACTATTCTTGTCCTCTTTTATCTTTGCATATATTGTTTTAGGGAGTTTTCTTTTGTTCATTAGAATTTTTATATTAATGCTGTTTGGCAACATAACTTTCTCCAAATTCATGGTATTCTCCTCAGTATTAAGCTCTGCTGTGGAGAGGTAAGATGAAACAAGTGCTCTTTTCAATGTAGTAATACACAGTAAAATGCTAAACGAGGGCGAAGATGCTTCTTTGTAGAGGTCAAACATATTGTTCATCATTGCTTCGATGGTTACTTTGGTCTTTATACATTTTTATTTTATTGCTTACAGCACTTTTGTGTAGCATGCTAATTTACCCCACACGGAAAGAACCTATATAAACATATAGGTTTTAATATAGGGCCAGATATAGGTTTTCGTTATATATTATAGGTACATATATAAACCTATAATATATGAAAATGGCCAATTTTATGTATGTCACATATATGCGAAACCTATATGTCGCCCTATATTAAAACAAATTTATCTTTTTTTTATTTGGCATCTCCAATCCCACCCAAATCTGGGATTTCCAATTAAGGAACTATGCACGAGTACTTTCACTTTTTAGCATATGCAGCCCCATGTCATTAGCTCAGGAGAGTGTACACAACTCGAGACTCTCCTCCGAAGCAGGCACTCGTTAGCAGCTGCTCTTGATATTATCACTGTGTGAGACTTCACAAGATCAGAATGAGGGCAGGGAATAATCAAATGAAAATACAGTCAGAATCTTATTTATCTGGGCCCATCTGGCCAACAGGCACGCCTAGGGGAACTCTAATCTACATAACCCTTCCCAGCAGGCCCTTCCTAATTTGCATCCCTGTAGCGCATTGGCCAATTGTGCGCTACTTCTGAAAAGAGCTTCCGACCACTGCTGGTTGATACGAGGAGGGGATTAAAATCTATATGTTTATATAGGTTCTTTCCGTGTGGGAATTTAAGAATCCTTGTTATTTCATCCCTGTAGGAAAAAGTCTGGGACCTTTAGTTGCCACACAAGTATCTCAGATAAAAGACAAGTGTCTGTTCATTCATGGTCATGGTCACTGAAGGAGCAACAACTCCGAACAGCGACTGCACGCAATACAGGCAATACAGGAAAACAACAGAGTCAGGAGAAAAGCTGAGTGATAAACTTTCTCACAAACTCTGTAATAGAGCTTTTTTTTTTTTTTTCTGAACTAAGAAAATGGTTAGAACGGGAAAAAGCGACAAACAAAGCGACAAACCAAGCCCGCCGGATCTTGCAACAATTGTGGAGACCCTCGAAGAATTGAGAAATGAAATGAGGGAGAAGCTGGACCAGCTTTTGAAGGAAAACGGTGATCTCAAAAAGGAGATTGCCAAGAAAGACTATCAAGCAAACTGGAGGAGCTGGAGCAACAAGAGAAACGTAATGATGTAATCCTGACAGGGCTCAAAATCAAACCCAGGAGTTATGCCAGGGCAGCAGCGAAGGACGACGATGGAGGCGAGGAGGACAATAAATCTGTGGAAATGCAGGTGGTGGAATTCCTTCGACCAAAAAGTATTTCTCTGGACCCCAGCAATGTGGATTCATGTTATCTGCTACCGAAAAGGTGGAAGCGGAGACCGGAATGCAGCAAGGGCCGTGTTACTACAATGCAACCATCGCATGGAAAGCTCGCCAACTAAAGAAAGCGGGGAAGATACACAGCACTTGGACGGCTAACTGCAGAATTTTCATCAAACCAAATGGGTCACCGGAAACTACCAGACCGGTGCTGATCAAGATGATGCGGATTTGGAGAGTTTTGACCACTGAGGCAGGTTAAAATCCCTGACAAATCTCTATGAGCAGTTATCTGATAAACCAAGCTGTAGATCAGGAAACTGGTTTTTCTACAACAAGTCACCAAAACTCAGGAATAGACCCTAATGAAGAAATAGATCCGGACAACCATTTTTTTCTACAACGAAACAAACGATGCGGATACTTTACTTTAGACGAATTTAACAAGAACATTAAAATGGAAGGGAGTTTGTCCATTATCCACTTCAATAGTAGGAGTCTATATGCAAACTTTGACCAAATAAAGGAATACCTTCTGTTAAAGAAGAAAAGGGCAAGGACTTCTACATGGAGGGTTACAACTTCGTGTGTAAGAGCAGACTGAACAAAGCTGGTGGGGGTGTTGGACTATTTATTGATGAGGCCATAAACTTCCAGGTACTAGAATGCAAATCAATTGTTGTGGAAAATGTAATGGAATGCCTTACAATTGAGATTCCTAGGTTGAAAGGTAAAAATACGGTTATTTGTTGTGTGTACAGAGCACCGGATTCGCAAATTGATGTTTTTAGTAAATGTATGGATGAATTACCTGTCAATATGAACCAGAAAAATGTTTTTATGTGTGGGGACTTTAATATTGACTTGATAAATCCAAAAAATAGCTCTATAATAGAGGAGTATATAGACACCATGTATGCCATGGGTATGCAACCATTAATCACAAAACCAAGCAGGATTACTAGACACAGTGCCACCTACCCCACTTACACTACTGCGCTGGAAGTATGGGGACACACTTATAATAATACAATAGAATCATTGTTTTAAACTCCAAAAAAGGCCCTTAGAATTATTCATAACGTCCCCTATGGAACTCATACAAACGATTTGTTTATTAAGGCAAAGTTTCTTAAATTGCAGGATATAATAAAATTCAACTCCTTGCAAATTGTATATTTAGGATACCACAAAGAATTGCCTAGAAATATACAATGCCTATTTCTCCAGCGTGAATCAGATCGACTCGGAGTGAACACTCCTTATCGGTGGCTGGAGTCAGTGCATGGAACATACTTGAACACGATATCAGAAGGGCAGACAATTTGAAAGACTTTAAGTATCTTCTGAAATGTGCATGTTTGAATAACTATGAGCTTATCCAACAAAATGGCATTGGATAAATTAAACAGAACCATAACGGGCATAAACAATAGGGGTTGTTTATAGACACTCAGCTATATTGTGATTAAAACTCTTCATGACTGTCATAAATCTCTATGATTTTATGTTGTGACGTTTAAATCGTAGTGTAAATAGACACTCAGCTCTGTTGTGATTTATAAATCTTTATGATATCTTACCCATAATCAAACTGTTTTTTCTGGGAGTTGGGGCGGACTTTGACAAGCGATTTTCGCTTCTCCCGCTGCCCTTTCGGTCATGATACATGTTGTGTTGAAATTGTCATGGAATGACTGTACAATCATGCCGAAATGAAAAAACAAAAAAAAACAAAATAACTGCGAACAGAAATGTAGACAAATTCATTAACCGCAGTGAAATGCTCAAATAGATGTGGGGTTGAAAATGACTTTTGAAAGGCTTGTTTACTTGAATGTATGTTCTTCTATGTACTTTTATTTTGTTATTTTTGTTTTATTTTGCTACATTTAGACTAAGGACCTCTGAGCCATATTCATCTAGAAACTGCATTACAGACACGATAGAAAACAGTGCATTTGATGGATGTAACAGAGTAGTGTATAACCTTTCAGTGGATGTGTATGAGCTGTAATGATGTGAATCCAATTTTATCTAATGTGGTGAATCTGGCAGTGGCTTAAAATTGAAAAAATGCTTAATTGATTAAATAAACATAATCAAACCATTTTGTTTTTATACATTTCCTTCTCTTCTACAATACACAACTCAATCTTCATAGAATGGAAATAAGTATGGTCAAGAAAGAATTGATGATCTTGTTATTGTTAATGTTTCAGGAAAAAAATGTAACAAATAGTATTATATATTTGTGTTGATATCATGGCTTTTTGTCTCCTCTCACTTGCCGTAGTTAATAATGACTGGTTTACACATAACATGCCGTTGTCACATGTCAACATATATTTAGGATCAAATGTGATGCCAATTTCACATGTTCACATGCAGTTAAAAAGTTATTGCGTGAAATTCTTGTTATTTCTGTAAGGGACTTTGGACTAATATGCAGATATTACCTTGAGCATATAAAAATATGAGCTAGGCATCATGCATGACAGTTGCAAAAGTGAGATATGAGCTATACAATAGGTATGACAAACAGAACCTGCCACTGGGTATATGAGCTATACAGGAGACATATATGCCCTGTATAAGCACATATGTGTACCTGAATTTGGCCTATATGCGGCCTAAATGCGGCATATATGCGGCATATACAGTGCCGTGAAAAAAGAATTTGCCCCCTTCCTGATTTCTTTTTTTTTTGCCTATTTGTCACACTTAAATGTTTCAAATCATCAAACAAATTTTAATATTAGACAAAGACAACCCGAGTAAATTAAAAGTGCAGTTTTCATTTCATTGGATTTCATTTATTAAGGGGAAAAAGCTATCCAAACCTACCTGGCCCTATGTGAAAAAGTAATTGCCCCCTAAATCCTAATAACTGGTTTTGCCACCCTTGGCGACAACAACTGCAATCAAGCATTTGCGATAACTGGCAATGAGTCTTTCACATCGCTGTGGAAGAATTTTATCCCTCTCCTCTTTGCAGAATTGTTTTAATTCGGTCACATTGGAGGGTTTTTGAGCATCAACGGCCTGCAAAAGGTTATGCCACTGCATCTCAAGCGGATTTAAGTCTAGGCCACTCCAAAATCTTCATTTTTTTTTTTTTTAAGCCATTCAGAGGTGGACTTGCTAGTGTGTTTCGGATCATTGTCCTGCTGCATAACCCACGTGCGCTTGAGCTTGAGGTCACAAACTGATGGTCGGACATTCTCCTCCAGGATTTTCTGGCAGAGAGTAGAATTCATAGTTCCATCAATTACTACAAGTTGTCCAGGTCCTGAAGCAGCAAAGCAGCCCCAAACCATCACACTACCACCACCATGTTTGACTTTTGGAATGATGTTCTTTTAATGAAATGCTATGTTAGTTTTATGGTAGATGTAACGGGATGCGCACTTTCCATAAAGTTCAACTTTTGTCTCGTCAGTCCACAGAATATTTTCCCAAAAGTCTTGGGTATCATCAAGATGTTTTTTGGCAAATGTGAGACGAGCCTTCGTGTTCTTTTTGGTCAGCAGTGGTTTTCGCCTTGGAACTCCCCCATGAATGCCATTTTTGCCCAGTCTCTTTCTTATTGCTGAATCATGAACACTGACTTTAATTGAGGCAAGTGAGGCCAGCAGTTCTTCAGATGTTGTTCTGGGTTCTTTTGTGACCTCCTGGATGAGTTGGCGATGCACTCTTGGAGTAATTTTGGTAGGCCGGCCACCCCTGGAAAGGTTCACCACTGTTCCAAGTTTTCTCCATTTGTGGATAGTGGCTCTCACCATGGTTCACTGGAGTCCCAAAGCCTTAGAAATGGCTTTGTAACCCTTTCCAGACTGACAGATGTCAATTACTTTGTTTCTCATCTGTTCTTGAATTTCTTGGATCGCGGCATGATGTGTTGCTATTTGAGATCTTTTAGCCTACTTCACTTTGTGAAACAGGCTCTATTGAAGTGATTTCTTGATTCAACTGGTCTGGCAGTAATCAGGCCTGGGTGTGGCAAGTGAAATTGGACTCAAAAAAATGTGGTTAATCACAATTAATTCATGATTTAAGAATGGGGGGCACTTACTTTTTCACAGAGGGCCAGGAAGGTTTGGATAGCTTTTACCCCTTAATAAATGAAATCATCATTTAAAAACTGCATTTTGTATTTACTTGGGTTATCTTTGTCTTATATTAAAATTTGTTTGATGACTGAAACATTTAAGTGTAAAAAATATGGAAAAAAGTAAGAAATCAGGAAGGGGGCAAATACTTTTCCACGGCACTGTAGGTTGCATATATGCGCATATATGTTCATATAGATTCTTTCCATGCGGGACCTATCGCAAGTCCAGGCTAATGGAGCATTAGGTGGTTTCTCATGCAGTTTTCCATTTCTTCCATTTCTATTTTAAAGGTGTGCATGTAGAAACGTGACATGCAAAGTTGCTCTACTGATATTAATGCGTTGCACGCAGAGGAAAGATCTTTTGGCTGGCAAGAGAGGAGAGGTCTTCGCCTTATTATTCATTACATGCAACACAACGTAGAACTATAAGACTGGCTACATAAGGATATCAAATCGTGTATCTCTTATAAAGAGAGACATTACTTTTTAAATTCACCATGTCATTAATGTGTTTTTCAGTATGTACAAAGTTTTATTACCATAAAAAAAACTTCAGGGGTCTCTTTACCTCTCATCTCAATATATCTGAACGAAAATGGTTTTCCAGAGCCCTGACGATGGAAAATATTTCTACCTCTTCTCTCTTGAAAGAAAATTATGGTTATTTTAAACTTACTACATTATGGGACTGGGTGAGGATGGATGGATGGATGGATGTGGGCTTGGAAGCTATAGTTAAAGCAAATCTGCCTTTTTCAGCTAGGAACTTGTACTAGTAACCATGGTTACTGATACAGTTGTGAGGTTAACAAAATAAAATACATGTATGGACAATAGGCTATCCTCTTTGCAACATACTAAAGGCAGTCTACAGGCCAAGGACAGGACAGGACACCAGGACAGGTGAAGAACAGAGTAGGTGGCTCAGTGCTGGCAGGTACCATTACATGCACCATATGACTATACTTATGAAGCAAAGATGAAATAAAATGGGGTGCAATACATGTACAGTTAAAGCTGAAGTACAATGGGAGCCGGTAAGTGAAAAACATGCCTCCCCAACATATGGCAGGAGTGGAAAAAATAGTGCCCGTCAGAGAATTGGTGGGAGTGACAAGATAGTGCCCGTGCAGTTTTTTCCTGGCATGCACTGGAGATGACAAAAACATGAAATGGAACGTGGACTTGGAGAGGTGGAGCCAGGCCAGAAGACCGGGCAGGGAACACTGGAAATAAACAAACACACACATTTCTGGAAGAAGCTCTACAAAGTTGGTTACAATTTCAATTTCACCCTCCAGAAAATGCAGAACAAGTTCTACAACAAATAATATGGCTAAATTCTAATATACTTGTTGATAGAATGATGATTTTTTGGAAACCTATGTTGGATAAAGGTATTATTTTTATAAGGGATATCGTGAATGAGGATGATAAACTCATGTCTCACTAACAATTAACTAGTTTTTATGGAACAGTCTGTACACTGCAACAATATAATCAACTTATTGGAGCTTTACCAAGTGCTTGGAAATCAAAAATTATAAAAGGAACAGGAGGACATTTGGGGCCCCATCTTGCGCCAGAGTCCCGAAGCCCATTATTTGAGGAATTAGCATTGCGTAAGAGGCGTTCCCCCGCAAAAGTTGCTATCTTGCACACCTGCCTATATCCTAAAAAACACCTGCGCTACCCGTTATATTATGCATAGGCGTGGTTTGGGCGTTCGCCAGTTAAACCAATCAGTGTGCTAGGTGCCATTGCCTTTAGGAGCAGGCTGCGCTATCCCAAATCCTCAAACCGAAACCCGTGATGGAGAGAGGAAGGTCGCCACTTTTCTCCGAAGACGAAGTTAAATTGTTCGTGCATGAGGTCAAATCCAGACAGGGGAGGATTTGTTTTTTGTTAAGTTAATCATGAATTGTATTATTATTATTTTTTTTTTTTTTAATTATTATTATTATTTGACATTGACATATTGTTTAATGTTTGGTATGTAATAAAAAAAACATCAAGCCTACCCTTTTGTGATGGAAACTTCAAAAAAAAAAAAAAAAAAAAAAAAAAATGCGTTTCACCATGATTGGGTCATGCCTCCAATTGAGCTGAGTGGGTGTTGGAATGACCCACTAGCATAGAAAAAATAGTGCCGCAGTAACCCTAACAGCAACGGGCAAGGGCACGGACAGCTGGCAGCGGTGTATATATCATCCGCAACCAGGTGACATAATTCCATCACTGCCTGATGGGAGAGGCGCAGTTTTGTCACGGCGTTCGTTCTGTGGGGAAATAATATACAGGGCCGACGCTAGACCTGAAAAATTTGGGAGAAAATATCCTTCCCTTTATTGACAACAATTAGTCCTGGCTAATTCTGGATGGTTTTCCCTTATTAACACGTTTTCCAATTCAAGAATAATCAAGTGTTAATTGAAGACACAGCTTCTCTCCCCATGCGATCTAACAGCGACAAAATAATGGGCTACATTCAGTACAGAAAATAATTTAATTATAAATTACTCAGCAACGGTAATTTTTTTTTTCCAGCGAGAGCGGCATTTCAGAACTCTTTTGCGAATGAAGGTAATTTCGGCGACAAGTACGCACCCCTGTTTTTGCAGCACGGTCACGCAACTTGCTGTAAAAAAAAAATAGAGAGCTGTCCGACTGGAAAATGTAAACGGACGAAACCACGTACTTGTCACCAGAATTACCTTCATTCGCTGAAGAGTTCTGAAATGCCGGTCTCGCTGGAAAAAAAGTTACGTCGCTGAGTGCCAGTGCATAGACCTAATAATGATTAATTATTTTTCTGAACTGAATGTAGCCCATTTGTCGCTGTTAGATCGCATAGGGGGAGAGAAGCCGTGTCTTCAATTGCCAAACGGGTAGCGGGTGGTTTGAGGACCCGCTATACGCTTTCCCTAACCTGTGTGGTCAAGATAGCAATTTTAGGGAAAGCGCATACACACGCCCACGGGCACACCTCCAGTCGCAAATAAAGGATTCGGCATAATGAATAGCGGGTAGTGTGGCAGCAAGATACCGTTTAGGGATAGTGGAAGCTGCTAAATGCGCAATTCACGGGTAGCAGGTAGTGGCAACGGGTAGGGCAGTGTGAAAGATAGAGCCCTCTGTCTGTAGGCCTCATATGAAATTGGTAAATTGGTTAAAGAGAATAAAGATCAACAAACATATATACACATTTTATTTAAGAATAAAGAATTTAGTCGCTATACCATACAGGATTCTAGACAGTTGGGAAAATGTTTTAGATACACCAGTCCCTTGGAACAAAGTTTTTAAAATCCTTTACAGTACATCACTTGATCCAAAGATAAGATATTTTCAATACAAGTTTTTAGCAACTAAAAAGACGCTAAATATATGGGGAATAGAGTCATCACCCCTTTGTTGATTCTGCCAGGATGAAGTGGAGTCAATAGACCATTTATTTTGGTACTGTCCTATAATAGCCTTATTTTGGATATAAGTGCAAGACTGATATCTCCGTATAATAGAATACAATTCGATTTATTTAAAGTATTATTGGGTGATGTAACAAAAGGAACACACTTAATCTGTAATATAATTATACATTTGCCAAAAATATTTATTTTCGGATTGACATCTGTTGAGGCATTAAGAATTGAGAAATTCAAAAATTTTCTCAAGTATTGCAGTAGAATTGAGTGTGTGATGGCCCATGAGAAGGGACTTGTAAATTATGCCAAAAGATGGTATATAGCTAGGGAGGCTGAAGGTTGGGAATAATGAGAGATGGAATAGATAAGCTAATAACTACTAATGCAAAGGTAGAAAAGCACTGTGAATGTAATCGTTATTGTGTTGTATTGTAGTTTTAAAAATTATTATTTTTTTTTTATGATTGCATGCTTTGTTTTGTCGGGTGATGTAGGAGGACTCGTACACAATTACATAACTGACTGAATTAACAAAGTTGTCCTCCAGAGTTGGGGGGGGGGGGGGGGGGGTAAAAAAAACACACATGACTAGGGCAAGGCAAAACATGAACATGACATAGCAAAACACAACACACCTTATGTTTTCAAGAAACGTGAACAGTTTTGAGGGTCTTTGAGTGTTGAGTATTATTGTTGCAATCCTTGCGCTCTTGAATTTTTCAGCTGTTTTGTCATTTAAATCGATTATTGTTTCATATTTCTAAGCTGCTATTTTTGTTTCTTAGTCCTGATGAATTCACAATCTTTTTTTGAAAATCCCGTAAGAGTTCCAAAATGCAATATATCCATTTTACTCATTTTGAGCCAATCAGCTTTTTCTATGTTGGCGCCTATAGCATTTTATAGAAAAACACAAACATTGACCAGAAA